>OY759162.1:5127556-5207197 GCA_963662125.1 Diplazon laetatorius | reverse complement strand
CGGTCGTTTGAAATGCAAGAAATTCCTTTAATTGCACAGTTTGAATGCATTTCAACCGTTTCGAGCAAGAAAGTCACGAAACTTTAGCTGCAATAGCGAATCATTGGTGTTTAGAACGGAAATTTCGACGAACTCACGATACCGTCAAATCTTGTCGAAAACGACGTTACGGCCGAACGCTTAGTTCGAAATGCTCGATTTTGCAAGAGTCACACATAAATGGATGAAACTAAGATTCATCACACGTTTTCAACCAGAAACGTCTATTTTCGGAGCCGGGAACGAAGATTCGACGAATTTGCTCGAAATCGATGTTGCGAACGACCAAACCGTTCGCGTCGGTCGAAATGCATGAAATTCCTTCAGTTGCACAAATTGAACGCATTTTAACCGTTCCGAGCAAGAAAGTCACTGAAGTTTAGCTGCAATAGTGAATCATTGGCGATTTTAGCCTAAGCTTCGACGAACTCACGATACCATCGAATCTTGTCAAAACCGATGTCACGAGCGAACGGTGCGTTCGAGATGCTCGATTCTGCAAGAACCACACATAATTGGATAAAACTGAAGTTTTTCACAGGTTTATAACACGAAAAAACCATTTTCGTAGCCGGGAACAAAAATTCGACGGATTTGCTCGAAATCGATGTAGCGAACGACCAAACCGGTCGCGGTGGGTCGATATGCACGAAATTCTTTTATTTGCACAGTTTAAACGCATTTTAACCGTTTCGAGCCAGAAACTCACAGAAGTTCAGCTGCAATAGCGAATCATTGGTGTTTTGATCCTAAGCTTCGACGAACTCACGATACCGTCGATTCTTGTCAAAACCGCCGTCACGGGCGAACGGTTCGTTCAAGACGCTCGATTTTGCAAGAACCACACATAATTGTATAAAACTAAAGTTTTTCACAGGTTTATAACAGGAAAAAACCATTTTCGTAGCCGGGAACAAAGATTCGACGAATTGGCTCGAAATTGATGTAGCGAACGACCAAACCGTTTGCGGTCGGTCGAAATGGACGAAATTCCTTCATTTGCACAGTTTAAACGCATTCCAACCGCTTCGAGCACTAAAGTCACAGAAGTTTAGCTGCAATAGCAAATCATTGATGTTTTGAGCCTAAGCTTCGACGAACTCACGATACCGTAAAATCTTGTCGAAAACGACGTTACGGCCGAACGGTTAGTCCGAAATGCTCGATTTTGCAAGAATTACACATAAATGGATAAAACTAAGCTTCATCACACGTTTTCAACCAGAAACGACCATTTTCGTAGCCGGGAACGAAGATTCGACGAATTTGCTTGAAATCGACGTTGCGAACGACCAAACCGTTCGTGGTCGGTCGAAATGCATGAAATTTTTTTATTTGCACAAATCGGACGCATTTCAATCGTTTCAAACAAGAAAGTCACGGAAGTTTGGCTGCAATAGCGAATCATTGGTTTTTCGAGCCTAAACTCCGACAAACTCACGATACCGTCGATTCATGTCAAAACCGCCGGTACGGGCGAACGGTTCGTTCGAGATGCTCGATTTTGCAGGAACCATACATAATTGTATAAAACTAAAGTTTTTCACAGGTTTATAACAGGAAAAAACCATTTTCGTAGCCGGGAACAAAGATTCGACGAGTTTGCTCGAAATCGATGTAGCGAACGACCAAACCGTTCGCGGTCGGTCGAAATGCACGAGATTCCGTAATTTGCACAGTTTGAACGCATTTCAACCGTTCCGAGCAAGAAAGTCACAAAAGTTCAGTTGCAATAGCGAATCATTGGTGTCTTGAACGGAAACTTCGACGAACACACGATACCGTCGAATCTTGTCGAAACCGACGTTACGGGCGAACGGTTCGTTTGAAATGCTCGATTTTGCGAAAATCACACATCAATGGATGAGACTTAGGTTTTCCACAGGTTCCTAACCAGAAACGACAATTTTCGTAGCTGGGAACGAAGATTCGACGGCTTTGCTCGAAATCGATTTAGCGAACGACCGAACCGTTCGCGGTCGTTTGAAATGCAAGAAATTCCTTTAATTGCACAGTTTGAATGCATTTCAACCGTTTCGAGCAAGAAAGTCACGAAAGTTTAGCTGCAATAGCGAATCATTGGTGTTTAGAACGGAAATTTCGACGAACTCACGATACCGTCAAATCTTGTCGAAAACGACGGTACGGCCGAACGCTTAGTTCGAAATGCTCGATTTTGCAAGAGTCACACATAAATGGAGGAAACTAAGGTTCATCACACGTTTTCAACCAGAAACGTCTATTTTCGGAGCCGGGAACGAAGATTCGACGAATTTGCTCGAAATCGATGTTGCGAACGACCAAACCGTTCGCGTCGGTCGAAATGCATAAAATTCCTTCAGTTGCACAAATTGAACGCATTTTAACCGTTCCGAGCACGAAAGTCACTGAAGTTTAGCTGCAATAGTGAATCATTGGCGTTTTTAGCCTAAGCTTCGACGAACTCACGATACCATCGAATCTTGTCGAAACCGATGTCACGAGCGAACGGTGCGTTCGAGATGCTCGATTCTGCAAGAACCACCCATAATTGGATAAAACTGAAGTTTTTCACAGGTATATAACACGAAAAAACCATTTTCGTAGCCGGGAACAGAAATTCGACGGATTTGCTCGAAATCGATGTAGCGAACGACCAAACCGGTCGCGGTGGGTCGATATGCACAAAATTCTTTTATTTGCACAGTTTGAACGCATTTTAACCGTTTCGAGCCCTAAACTCACAGAAGTTCAGCTGCAATAGCGAATCATTGGTGTTTTGAGCCTAAGCTTCGACGAACTCACGATACCGTCGATTCTTGTCAAAACCGTCGTCACGGGCGAACGGTTCGTTCAAGATGCTCGATTTTGCAAGAACCACACATAATCGTATAAAACTAAAGTTTTTCACAGGTTTATAACAGGAAAAAACCATTTTCGTAGCCGGGAACAAAATATCGACGAATTGGCTCGAAATCGATGTAGCGAACGACCAAACCGTTTGCGGTCGGTCGAAATGGACGAAATTCCTTCATTTGCACAGGTTAAACGCATTCCAACCGTTTCGAGCACTAAAGTAACAGAAGTTTAGCTGCAATAGCGAATCATTGATGTTTTGAGCCTAAGCTTCGACGACCTCACGATACCGTCAAATCTTGTCGAAAACGACGTTACGGCCGAACGGTTAGTTCGAAATGCTCGATTTTGCAAGAATTACACATAAATGGATGAAACTAAGGTTCATCACACGTTTTCAAGAAGAACCAACCATTTTCGTAGCCGGGAACAAAGATTCGACGAGTTTGCTCGAAATCGATGTAGCGAACGACCAAACCGTTCGCGGTCGGTCGAAATGCACGAGATTCCGTAATTTGCACAGTTTGAACGCATTTCAACCGTTCCGAGCAAGAAAGTCCCAGAAGTTTAGCTGTAATAGCAAATCTTTGGTGTTTTGAACGGAAATGTCGACAAACTCACGATACCGTCAAATTTTGTCGAAAACGACGTTACGGCCGAACGGTTGGTTCGAAATGCTTGATTTTGCAAGAATCACACATACATGGATGAAACTAAGGTTTTCCACACGTTTCCAACAAGAAACAAGCATTTTCGTAGCCGGGAACAAAGATTCGACGAATTTGCTCGAAATCGATGTAGCGAACGACCGAACCGTTCGCGGTTGTTTGAAATGCAAGAAATTCCTTTAATTGCACAGTTTGAATGCATTCCAACCGTTTTGAGCAAGAAAGTCACGAAAGTTTAGCTGCAAAAGCGAATCATCGGTGTTTTGAACGGAAACTTCGACGAACTCACGATACCGTCGAATCTTGTCGAAACCGATGTCACGAGCGAACGGTTAGTTCGAAATGCTCGATTTTGCAATAATCACACATAATTGGATGAAACTAAGGTTTTTCACACGTTCCCAACCAGAAACGTCCATTTTTGTAGCCGGTAACGAAGATTCGACGAATTTGCTCGAAAAGGGTGTTGCGAACGACCGAACCGTTCGCGGTCGGTCGAAATGCATGAAATTCCTTCAGTTGCACGAATTGAACGCATTTCAACCGTTTCGAACAAGAAAGTCACGGAAGTTTGGCTCCAATTGCGAATCATTGGTGTTTTGAAACGGAAACTTCGACGAACTCACGATGTTACATCCCGATTCTCTTGATCCCAATTATTCGGAATAACGAAATCGGAATTCAGCTGAGCCGCCCGATTGCGCCATGCGAAGACAGGCCGTGCCCATCGTTGCGACACGAGTCTCAGCAAATTCCTCTACCTGATGCAAGTGGATGGACGCAATCGGGTGACTCCACTGCCCGACGTTCGTCACCTATAAAGGTTGCTGAGCTGTTGGTCAGCAAACTATCGCGAGGAAACCGAAATTTACCGATCCTCGCACCATCGAATCGGGTCAACTAAGTTGACTTGATGGATGATTCGAGATCGATAAATCAGTCTTCGAATAACTCTCTTTCGAGATCGTCCTCTTCAAGGAGCTCGAAAGACTACTTGGTTTCTTCTTAATAAGTTGACGCGTGTCTTCGACTCATATAGTCAAGCCTTCCCACCCGAAGGAACGGGAAGTCATTGCGGTGAGCGCGACTATAATCCTTACGCGACGTATCAATAGATAAGGAGAACTCAATTTTTGTAAACATCGTAACCGCTCTGTAAAAAGCGTTACGATTGCTAGTAATATTCAAAAGACTAAGTTTCTGACAACAGTGAAACCGCTCTGTGAAAAGTGTTTTATCTGTTCTACGAAACAACAGTCAACTTCAAACCAACAATTCCAAACAACCAATCAATCAGCGAACATACGACGCAGTAAACGTAAGTTAAGACACCTCTGTAAACGTTAAAACATTGTAACCAAAATCGAATAAATTGGACAGTTGCGCCAAGCGCTTTAAATGGTAATCCCGATTTTTAGTTATTTATAAAACGCCCTTCCCTCACAGAGCGTAGGGCTTAACAAATTGGTGGCAGCGGTGGGATACCATTGCTGTTTCAATTTAATTTGATTTTGCTATCAATTATCTTTAGAATTATTCTTCTATCACGAACTTTCATTACCATCCTCACTTATTTCCGTTCTCCTTTTTTTTCATTTTTCATTCTCCATAACCTTTTTATATTTCACATATAGTTAAAGATAAACAATCTATTTAAAAAAAAACAAATAATACCCTCACACATGAACATGGGAGAAACGGGAAATCATTCGGAGAATTCCGATAACCAAACCACTGCTAGTATAAATCCCCTCGACAATTCCGCATATCTAGACTACCTCGCCGTACAGAATCCAATCGACAAACTGCCCCGGTACGAAGGTAAGAACTTTAAATTCCATGAGTTCGATACAGAGTTTAAAGCCCTCTCCCAAGGCCTACCACAGGCCGCCGAAATTCGATTTCGCAACGGTGTTTTGAGTCACTCCGGGGGCGAGCACGGAACCATTGCGAGGACAAAGTTTATACTTCCCTAAGATCACTTTTAGAAGATTTACGAGACAAATTTGCCGCGGAATACGACTTCGAGTGATTTCGCTCTAAATTAATAGATGCCCGAATGCGTAGTGACGAAGACGTATCGGATCATTACACTCGTCTTCGTAGTTACGTTCGTTCGGCGGCAAATTGCATTGAAGAAGCCGAGGGTGCTGACGAAGCAGTCACCAGCGTCACTCGTCGACTCGAGTCGCGTGCCTTGTCGGTTTATGTCGACACCTTGCCGGACGAAATTAGGCCATACGTTCATAGCCGTGACCCTGCAACCCTAAAAGAGGCATGGCAATTAGCGGACAAGGACGAAAAACGCGTCCTAGCACGAAAACGACGTGGATCCTCTCGATTCCGCGATGACGACGACTACCGTCGTTATTCACCAAACGACGAACGCCGGAGTTCCTCACGCGACAAAAATTATTCCCCGTACCGACGAGTTTACGCCTTGTCCGCAGAAGATACGATCTGTAAGGCATGTCGAGAACGCGCCTGCTGGCCGCAAGCTCGTGCATGGCAAAATCGAGACGATAGGCGCCCTCGCGAATGAAGCCGCGGACGAGATGGATCGCTAGATCGACGATTCAACCGAGATGATCGTCAAACACCCGAGCGAGACGATCGACGAGCGTCCGATTGAGACGACTGTCGAACGCCCGATCGAAATGATCGACGAGCGTCCGATCGAGACGACCGTCGAACGCCCGATCGAAATGATCGACGATCGACCGATCGAGATGACCGTCGAACGCCCGATTGATCGACTCCGGAGCGAAAGACCATACGATTTCGCGATTCAACTCCCCCTCGTCGACCGATTTCCACCGAAACGGCTTCTTTAAACGAGTCAGCGTCCGCGACCTCAGTCCCAAAACCGCGTCTCGCCCCGGTGACGAAATTCCACTCGTCGAGATAAATTTACAATGCATCGCGCGACAACCGCGAGCCGTCATCGAGGGCGTGTCTCCGAATATTCGGGTGAATAAGCCACGACTTTTGGTAGATTCAGGGGCAGTAGTAAATATTATTAAAGCTGACCCCCTCCACGACGACGTCATGGTTGACGAGGAGGATCGAGTTCGTATCAAAGGAATTTCTGATGGCCATTCCACTCTAATTCTGGCTGCAGTCGGGACCACCATGATCGCACTATTCGAACAACCCGTGAAATTTTATGTTTTCAGGGATGAACTCCCGGTCCCCGGGGTAGGCATTCTCGGTGAAGATTATCTTGACCAAGAAAAGGCCGAGATTTCGTACAACCACAAAGCTTTGTTGATATCGAGTCGGCCGATTAAACCGATACCGTTCGTGCGCCGGTCGAAATCTGCTGTCGCAGCAAGTTACGCCGTTTGCACCGAATCGGAGACCACTGACTCGCCGCCCGACGCATCGGGCGAAAACACGAGTTCGTGTCAGGTTACCACTGTGCACCTCCCCGCTCGTACACGAAAACCCGTGTTAATACCCGTGAAAACATCGGTGTTGCGGGAGGGGTACGTACCGTGACTCGCTACCGACGAAGGAATTTTCATCGGTGAATCAATCGTGACCAACAACGATGGAATTTGCTGCGTCATGGCTATTAACACCACGACTCAAGATGCTGAAATATCCATTCCCCCGCAGCAGCTTATTCCCTTCGAGTATCGTTTTCGAATCACCAAATTTTAGACCGCGATCTTCAAAAATGAAAAAGTTATGAGCATCTGAATAGAGTCGTAAATTTTTAAAAATTATTCTATATTCACATCTGTACTCGAGTACTCATAACTGCTTTAGTTTTGAAGATTTCGACTTCAAATCTGTTACCTAAGTAGTAATCAGTGTAAGATTTAAAAAGAAAAAAAATGGAAAATGAAGGATTTTTTTAAAATAATTTTTTTTTGTATTAATCCTCAGCCGAAATCCATGGAGAATCGCGCTTGGGTCTCGATACTCTATTTGAAAAAAAAACTGTGTTGCTTTTGTTTTTCTGAGTTTGACCGCGATCTCGCAATATCAAACGATATGGCGATGCCAGCGCTGGCGACCGAGATGTGTATACAACGCTGCGGCGCTTAGGGGGTTTATTGACTTTACCGACCGTACAATCGATTCTTCAAAGAAATATAGTGCAGATTTTCGCCGCTACCGATCGACGCTCCATGGCGTAAGCACGGCCGAATTGCGAATGCACGTATGCATTCGCATCGGCTTAAATATATCGAAAATGTCAGAACAACACCGGTCACCGTAAAATGTTTTTTATTTTTTGAATGTAAGATATATACACTACCGCTCAGAATTATCAGGACACTAACCACGCGCGCCGCCAGGAATCACTCCTGTCTTTGAATGACGACAACTCCGCGAGAAAAAATGCTAAATTTTTTTTTGTTTCACCGTCAGAAAGCTTATGAAATTCTGATTTAAATGATCTCCATCCGATACTCTTGCCACAATTGAGTCCCGAGATTGAAGATGAAAATCATTAAAAGAAAATTTCGATTTTTGCGAAATTTTCTTCGTCGATTTCAACTCGCTGCCAAACCTAGAAAAAAATTTTCACACATCTACAATTTAGTATTGGTAATCGCTGATATGTTACCATCAATTTGAGCCCAAAAAATATGAAAAATCTCAACGGGTTCTTGAGTAATTAAGAAATGAGTACAGGCATGCATTATTCCCCGGCGAGCCAACGATCGCGCGAGTCGGCGGTTGCGGCTACCGTCTCGTCCGTGAAGCCAGGACCGTAACGGGCCATGAGCACAGAGGGCGCTTGAGTAAGGCGCAGTTTCGTCCATACATTTTCGTTTCAATATTTTCTTTAATTAGTTTTGAGCTGCATTTGATAGTTTTCAGCGAAAAAAATCGAAAGTAAATATCGAAACGAAAATGTACGGACGAAACTGCGCCTCACTCAAGCGCCCTCTGTGCTCATGACCCGTTTCGGTCCTGGCTTCACGGACGAGACCGTAGCCGCGGCCGCCGACTCGCGCGATCGTTGGCTCGCCGGCGAATAATGCATGCCTGTACTCTTTTCTTAATTACTCAAGAACCCGTTGAGATTCTTCATATTTTTTGGGCTTAAAATGAAGGTAAGATATCAGCGATTACCGATACTAAATTGTGGATGTGTGAAAATTTTTTTCTAGGTTTGGCAGCGAGTTGAAATTGACGAAGAAAATTTCGCAAAAATCGAAATTTTCTTTTAATGATTTTCATATTCAATCTCGGGAATCAGTTGTGGCAATAGTATCGGATGGAGATCATTCAAATCAGAATTTCATAAGCTTTCTAACGGTGAAAGAAAAAAAAATTAAACATTTTTTTTCGCGGAGTTGTTGTCGTTCAAAGACAGGAGTAATTCCTGGTGGCACGCGTGGTTAGTGTCCTGATAATTCTGAGCGGTAGTGTATTTCTTGTGTGCTTAAAGTTTCTGTGTGAATACAGTCTTTGTGTGCCACCGAAATCGAAAATATATATTGGGAAATCATCATTCACTGGTCTACTTCAACGAGGATATGGAAATTTCATGTTGGGACACCTAACCTCAATTTTTGACATCATCTAGTAAAACCTTTTTGTTAGTATTAGGAATGAGAATTTGATAACAAACTTCCATTTTCTGGATATTTGACAATTTTTTTTTTTTTTTTTTTTTCAAATTCATTTTATTTTTTTCAAATTCCAATTTTTTTTTCGGTAATTTTTGCTTCAAAAACAGGAGAAATGTCCCCAAGGATCAAGTAAAACAAAAAACAGGAAAGAAGTACCCTGAATAGGCCCAGCGAAGTGAATTTTTCTCAACTTCATCTTTGAAATTCGTTTCCCGACATTCCATTTTTCTTCGCTTGTCGTAACTTTCGGACCGCACCGATGAACGGATTTTGGATTCCGACGTCTCATTTTGTTTCAAATCGCAGTCATTCTCGGATGAGTGTAGGAATTTTGGATGCGAGGTAAAACGAATTTATAGTAACCTGTTATTCAACCGGTTTTTCAAAAAGTTACAAAAAAATTGTTTTTTTTCACATTATAGGTCGCTAAAATTTTCAGAAAGCAGATAAAAAAAATCCTACACTCATCCGAGAATGAGGTCTGTTACGAAGTAAATGAGACGTCAGAATTGAGAATCCATTGAGTCGCAGGGTCCGAAAGCTGCGACAAGTGAAAAATTTTGTGAAAAATCTCACAGCATTTAGATAACTCATACGGCTATGGAAAAATTTGAAATGACAGCTAAGTATACGTACTTCGTTAGGGTCAAATCATTTTTCAATTTGGATCGGCCGTGTCACGGAAAAAAAAATTAATTTTCGAATTTTTTAGGTGACTCAGTCCCCTTAAGGGCAAGGATCGTGTCTCCGCGGTGCTGATATTACTGACATCCTGGATCCTGGATCAGCTAGGTGGAGCCAGATATTCCAGTATTTTCGATTTGGCCAGCGGGTTCCACCAAATCGAAATGGATCCAAAGGATAGGCCTAAAACCGCGTTCTCCACACCCGAAGGTCATTACGAGTTCACGGTTTTGCCGTTCGGACTTCGTAATGGACCACCGGTGTTTCAGCGACACATGAATATCGCCTTGTCAGGTTTACAAGGCATAGAACTATTTGTGTTCCTCGACGATATTATTGTGTACGCACCTACCCTTCAAGAGCACGGCAAACGAGTTATGCACCTCTTGAGTCGCCTACGTCAAGTAGGTATCTGACCCTTCAGACAGAAAAATGCCAATTTCTCCGTGTGGATGTCACCTACCTCGGCCACATTATTTCCAGAGACGGGGTGCGACCGGATCCGGAAAAATTAAAAGCCGTTAAACAATATCCACCCCCGGCGAGCGTAACCGAGGTCCGACAGTTTTCACGGGTTTGCAAATTATTATCGACGGTTCATCAAGGATTTCGCCACCATGGCAAAGCCCTTGAGCGATTTGTTACGAAAGCGGAGAAAATTTGTATGGACCGAGCTTGAGCAAAAAAGTTTTGAAAATTTACGAGACGCCCTCTGCGAGCAACCCGTCCTGCAATATGCTGATTTTGCACATACCTTCATTATAGCAGCCGACGCATCGGATGCCGGGCTTGGAGCGGTGCTGAGTCAGGAGATCGACGGTTGCGAACGACCCGTCGCGTACGCCTCACGCTCGTTTAAACCAGCGGAAACCCGATACCACAGCAATGGTAAAGAATGTCTCGCTGCGGTATGGGCCATTGAATATTTCAAACCATATTTGTATGGACGCCCTTTCGCCCTCATTACCGATAATTGAGTACTGGTATGGCTCCATAACATGACGGATCAGTCGAACCGTCGAGCTCGATGGAGAACAAAGGTGGGGAATTATGTTTTCACAATAAAATACCGACCGGGGAAATTAAATCAAAATGCCGACGCTCTGTCTCGCAACCCAGTCGTAACAACGGCGGTCGGATCGACAGTCCCGGTGCCCAAGGGTGCGACCACGCGTCCGCGAACGGCGAGTAACAGTCGACCCCTACGATCCATCCTTTAACGCCCTAAAAATCGCGATCCCGACGGGGAGTGCCCTCCTACGGAACCGTCCACATCGGGGGTAAATTCCGACGTGGGTACGATTGCGTCACGCGTACGCCGACGGGAAGGAATCCGACCATTGACAAAGCGAGTGACGTATAAAGAACCAGATACCGATACGACGGGAGACGAGTCGTCCACCGACCAAATACCCCCTCGCCGTATCAGCAACAGTAGTATGCTTCCCCCACCTCCAAAATCATCAATCGAATCCGAAACCAATGACGCAACAGATAATATTAACCCTTCGACTGCACACTTCCGCCACCGATCTAGAACTGCATACAGGGTCAAAACGACCCAACGCGATTTTCAAACCGTCATATCTCGGTAAATATGCATTTTTTCGTTTTTTTTGTAGTCTTTTTTTGTAGCCAATTATGTATACTTTATGGCCCAAAACTTGATTTTGGCCGAAAACGATCATTAAATGCGAAAAAATGATGAAACTTGGTGGGTCATAATGACCCCATATGCAGTCTAAGGGTTAACAAAAATATTTCAGAAGCACCCTCGTCGCCGCAGGAGCAACGGGAAGCATCAATTATCGAAATACACCCCCCCCCCAGATCGAGCGACAGCAAACCGGAGACCCCGGCCGATCGAACGCTGACCCCGGAGAAAATTGTTTCACCAGAAAAACCGCCCGATAACAATCCTCGCGATTTCCTCGAAGAACTACGGGCTTCGTTTTCGCGATTCGATGAATCTATACAAGATCACGCCCCAAATCGAGACGCGACACCCGAGATCTTCGACGATAATCCAATTTCGGCAGAAGAGTTGGCAGAATTAATCGGTATTAGCAAACAATGCTACCAAGACCTTGGGGAAGCCCTAAGGAAGCAAAATGCATCCACATACGGCAACATACCCGCAGAACCGACGGCCATTACCGACGAAGAGATGGGACGATCAGCCATTACGTCGGTTAACCGACATTCGGTCCTCCCCACACCACTAACTTCGCGAGAGCCAGTGGCGAGATCTACGCCACACCCGCTATCAGGTATCGCGTTACGAGATAAGATGTCGCCGGCCAAGCGAGGTGAGACCGCTTCCGTGCAAGTAAGGTACGATATCGCCGAACGCGGAGTGGATGAAGCCAAGGCGGCCATCATGCCACCGTCCTTTGGCTTCTCCTCTGATTCGGAAGAATATGCACCTCCTCCGGAGATGAAATCTGAGTGCCCCCGCAACGACAACGTGACTAATGGTTGCACGGTGCAACAGAGCCCTGAGGGGCTGACCTACGACCAAAACAATATGGTACACTTTCTTAGCGCCGACGGGCATATTACGAGCACCATTGGCCGACTGCTCGTCGAGCTAGGCCGCGTCAGCGAAAATGAGCTCGTGGCCAGCTCGTTACGCAAGGGAGACGTCGCTATAACAAATACAGAACGCTTCGAAATTCTTAGCGTCGCGTCTAAAAATTCTTTCACCGAACGAATGACCCCCGACGACGTAATTCTCGCTTTTCAATTGTAACGATTTTGTATTTATTTTTTCGTCACACACAATATTACATGACAAAATTCATTTATCTCACATAACATATACTCATTCACACAAAAATATTCACGTTCGAAAACATATACATTCATCCATACCACAATATTATATTTCTTTTTGGCGTTACAGGTCTTGACGAAAAATTATGTTTCTTTTTTGTTTAAGTCCAAATATCACAAATCGTCTTTATGATCAATAATCTTTACCCATCTTTTCTCTCGATGGCGTTCGACGAGTTTCGTTGGCTCTTTCTTTTGCTCTGGGGGTTGATCTATTCTTTGGTCCACCACGGTGTCGAGATCCTCCTCCAGATTCCTCGAAATAGAGCGGGCCCTGCTCAATGTTTTTAATTCGGGAACTCGATTATTTCGCCACGTGGATTGGCGAGGAGATGGGTCGAACACCCGGGCAATGATCCTTGAGGTGTTGTTTGTTCGGCGTCCCCAGAGCGAAAGAGAGTGAGCACACCGTGGTCACTCGCGACGTAAACTCTTCGTACATTTCGGAGCACGCGCACAATAATATATTTCATTACGCTTGCGCGGCTAATCGCGATCGTTCTCGTTGGCTCTTTGATATTTATTTGAGCGCCAATATTCGAAAACTCGTATAACCATTACAACATCCCCCTTATTTGTGTGGATGTTGTATTAACAGCAACACAAATACAAAAATATAAATCAGCAAAATTTAGTTTTTTTTTCTTTGAGTCCTTGTAACACCGTTCAACAACACACATCGATCTCGCCGATCACGTCACTTGACAACTACATTCATTCTTTCATTCGGTCATCATACCGCGTTCAAAATCGTCAATCTTACATTTTTATTTTACAATCGTCATTTGGTTCTCATTCGCGTACCACGACTTGTCTATACAGACTATACGAAGATACAGATTTATTAACTTATTCGTTTATTTCGTTATTTTTCTATTCATTCATTCGTTTATTCGCTCAAAAACCCTTTTTTTATAATTTTTTTTTTTTTATTTTTTTTTATTTTTATTTTTTTTTCTTTTTATTTACGAGTTCGTTGAGCTGGGCACGTCTGAATTCAACGGGGTGTTGCAAGCGGGATATTTATATTTTCGTAAGTTGCTTCTATTATAAATTCCTATAATTTTCCCTTCATCATTTACATCTGATAATCTAAATGCATTTGGCGCAACCACTTTTGTCACTTTGTACGGGCCCTCATAAATATGGAAAAACTTACGGGTAACTCGGTTCAATGCATTAGATAGACGAGGAACTTTCAATAATACAAAATCTCCTTCTTCAATTACGATCCGTGATATTTTTTTTTGTTTTTTACATCTTTTTTCAAATTCGTGTTTCATATTCTCATTAGCCTTAAGGATAATAACCTCGTGGTCTAATTGTTCCTCGGGGGGAAACTTAATGAGCTTCTGAATTTCATCAGTGACTTTCTTTCCGAAATGCAACTCACAAGGAGCATAGCCTGTGCTATAATGCACGACGGTATTTAACAATGTTTCGATAGTCGTTATGCACCGAGCCCACCTTGTATGTCGATCGGAGCACAGTGTTCGAAATAACCGGCCTAATTCGCGCATCACCCGTTCAGCAGGGTTTGACTGTGGATGTCGTACAGATGAAAAGCAAACCGATATTCCCTGCTTTTCTAACGCGGTACGCCAATGTGGCGATGAAAATTGTGTCCCGTTGTCCGATAGAATTTTCGTGCGTTTGCCCATGCGAGGTATATAACTTTCGAATATTTTTTTCAACGATGACTGCGTGGTAGCATTGCGTATAGGGTACAAGCAAACATATTTAGAAAAAACGTCTAATACAACAAAAATATATTGAACCCCTCCCGTTGACCGTGGTAAGGGCCCATAAAAATCGACTGCTACGAGGTCGCATGGATTATTAGATTCAACACGGTGAAATCGACCTTCCATCGCCACGTTCAACGGTTTGACACGCTGACAAAGGTCGCAGCTCAATATATATTGCTTAACTTCAGACGCCATTTTCGGCCAATAATAATAATTCTGCATATGTTTGATCGTCTTATACACGCCTGCATGTCCTAACTTGTGATGTTCGGCTTCTATCACTCGTTTTGTAAGCACCTCCGGAATCGCTATTTGCCAATTTCGTCGAGCCTCATCTCTCCGAAACAACACGTTTTCGTGTATCACATGATACTTGTCGGTAATCCCGTTTTTTAATTTGTTAGAAATAATTTCGAGTTTTTCATCCGATTTCTGCAATTCCGATAATCTTTTCAATTCGTTTTTATAAATAGGGTTCCTCAATAACGCAATTTCAACCAATGTGTTCGGTCTAATAGAATCTTGCGGCAACGCTCCGATATTCGCAATAAGCATCTTGTCAGGGCTTTCCTCTAAAAATCGACTCTCCGGATGTCGACTGAAAAAATCCGCGACAATATTATCTTTTCCTCGACAATATGTTACCCCGAAATCGTATTGCTGCAACAACAAGATCCATCTCTGCAATCTCAGACTGTGAAACTGAGACGTGCGCAGAAAAGTTAAACTTTTATGATCGGTAATTATCTCGAATCGAACACCCATTAAATAAACTCGAAATTTCGTGACAGAATAAACAATAGCTAACAGCTCCTTTTCGGTTGTAGTATATCGTTTTTCCGCACTTGCCAAACATCGACTCGTTAACGAAATTATGTATGAATTATTAGACGCGTCAGTTTGATAAAGAACGCCACTTATACCCTTATCGCTTCCATCAGTTTGCAACTTGTAACTCGCGCCAGGGATCGTGTGACTCAAAGCTACACAGTTAACAAAACTATGTTTTAATTTTTTGAAGGCTATTGTGTGGTTCTCCGTCCAATTCCATCCAACATCCTTTCCCAACAAATCGCGAAAAGGCTCTACATGTTCGGCATATTTTATACTGAATTGTCGATAAAAATTGCACATCCCCAAAAATTGTTGTAATTGTTTTTTCTTCTTGGGAGTCTCGAATTCTATGATTCTCTCGACCTTTCGTGGATCTGGGATAACTCCTTCCGGTGAAATTACAAAACCCAAAAACGGAAGTGATCTCCTACAAAAAAGCGATTTTTCGATACGCAACGTGAAGTTATATTTTAACAATCTGTCAAAAATCATAGCCAAGTGCTCGAGATGATCATCAAAACTCTTGGATGAAATTAACAAGTCATCGATATAACACGTTAGAAAATTGTCGAAATCATGACCGAGAGCGAGATTTAATGCCCGTATAAAACCACTGCCAGCCGTTTTTACTCCGAACGGGACTCGACAAAATTGATAAAGGGTTGTATCATGTAAAAATGCAGTGTACGGTCGGGATTCCTTGGCAAGAGAAATTTGCCAGTATCCGTGAGCAAGATCTACCGATGACATTATTTTTATACCGTGAAATTTCTGTAATATTTCGTTAATTAATGGAGGAGTTTCATTATCAGATTCGATTATATCATTCAAAGCTCTCGCGTTTAAACACAATCTAACTGCCCCGTCTTTCTTTTTTACTACGTGTAGCGGGTTACAATATTGACTTTCAGAACGCTCTATGATTCCAGCGGACAACATATTTGATATTTCCCGGCTTACTGCGGCTCGCGATGCAAACGGCACGGGATAGGATTTTTTAACGAACGGTTTATGCTTGATAACTCTTAATCGGTGCGTATATATCGTAGTCCCCTCAACTTTATCCGTGAACAATCTCTCATATCTTCGCAACATTTGAATAACCCGATCGATCTGTCCCGAGTCTAGTCCCTTTAGCTGACGCGCGACCTCTTGCAAACCGTCATGGAAACTATCGCGGCACTCATCTACTCCGATGCTATGCAATGTTAACGTCTCCTCTTCGTTCCGCTCAGCTTGATCATCAATTTCTTCGATATCATTACTTTCTTCATAATTAATATTATCAACATTATCATTTTGATTACAATAACCATTATTCTTTTCAATTTCGTCATAACCGACATTGTTTTCAATTTCAATATTATTTTCAATCTCAACAACTACATTATTATTTTTCAATTCACTCGCGTCGTAATCGACATTATTTTCAATTGCAATTTCATTATTATTTTTAATTTCATCATCATTATTATTTTTAATTTCATTCGCGTCGTAATCGACATTATTTTCAATTGCAATTTCATTATTATCTCCACGTAATTCACCGTTAACCTCCGAATTCACAAACGATTCGTCACCTTTGATGTTCAAAGGTTTCACCGTCATCTTAACGTGACTATCACAGACCAACCTTTCTTTTTTCGATTCAACAAGCTGAGCAGACAAAACATAAACGTAAATCGCACTGTTCGTTTCGATCGTAACCACTCTTTCCGACGACTCGCAGTGGAAAGAGACCAAACTACGGGGAACGACGGTCCCTTTAATTGACAGTGTTTGCAATTCATAATTTAATATAGCTCGATTCTTAAGCAACCAATCGTGACCAAAAATAATTTGTTCTGAGAGACGCGGGACTACTAAAAACGCCGATCGACATTCGATGTTTCCGATTTTCACATCAATTAATATTTGTCGACGAATGTGAGTAGCTTTCCCGCCAATTGCTGTTACGACATAAACATTCACGACCGGCAACTCCATAATCACGTTAGTGACACTCAATTCTTTCCAAAAACGTTCCGATACGCACGTTACCTGACTTCCGGTGTCAATTAACGAAGACACGTCGAGTCCAAATGTGTTGATTTTAACTGACAAACATTTCGATATCATATTTTCCGTCGGTATTTGATCGGGACTGATAATATCATTCGCGAGGTCCTGATTAAAGTCGTACATTGCGCGACACACTGGCGGACCTGTATTTAGCGTGTCGTTTGTCGGTTTAAATCACACCCAATATTATTGCTGTAAGGAATGTTTACGTTATTACCCGCTCCGAAATTCGGCGGTGGATATCGAGTATCGGGCAGCGAATAGCTTAAGCTGTTCAGCAATCGTGTTTGTTGTTGTTGACTAACGTAGCGACCTTCGTCGTTTCTTCGCGAGCTATCTCTATTGCGCGACGAATATTCGTTATGTCTGCAATAATTTCGGTTATAATTTGATTTATGCGGACCGTGCTCAACTCGAATTTGCTGTATATTTCGCGGATATTGATTTTCGACTCGATTACGATTATATTCCCACCCGCTATATTTTTTCTCCGATTCACGCTCTTTCTGTACGCCATCCAGCCGCGCCAAAGCCTGAGCAACAACTTCTGTTTCATACTGTACCGACGCTAATGCTTCTCGTACACGGCTCGGGAACTGTTGCACGACCGAAAATATTATTTCATACGCGGTAAGCTCGGGCTCGAAGTATCTAGCCGCTCTCATTTGCTTATAAAAATATTCTTGCATATTTCCGTCACTATTTCGATAACGTCGAGAAAGCCACTGATTTTTCAATTTAACTCGGATTGGAATGGAGTAAAACTCGTTTAAAAATGCGTCTCGAAATGCACGATAGCTCCTGAATGTTTGAGTTCCCGAATTTGCCCATATTTTAGCTCGACCATCTAACAAATTTTCTGTGACAATTACTTTATGCTCTTCTCTTACATTTTTGAAATTAAAGTATTTTTCCAAATCTATCAAAAATTCGTTCGGGTTTCCCGTATTTTCGTCACTAAATTTCGGAGGTTTTACGTCCAAATGCAAATATTGTAAATGGCTAATTACCCCGCTTACAACACGATCCTCGGTATCCCCCTGATCCTTCGCAGTTCCTCGTCGATTCCCTTTGCCTCTCGTGTTGCTCGCTGGTGGCATGGCGTTGCGTAGAGATTTAATTTCAGCACGCGCATCTTCAAGTTTTTGCTGTTCTTCCCGCAGACGTGCCCATTCCAATCGAAGCTCGTTTTCGGCGTCGAATATTGTATCGTCATTGTTGTCGATATTCGACCCGTGGTTTTTCGATGTTTTTGTTTTGCTCGGAGGTGAGTGAGACACAGACATTTCTATAGAAGCGAAAAATAAATTAGTATTATATATGACACGTGGTTCGTAACGACCGTTGTCGTACCCCACGTTGGGCGCCAATTTACACTACCGCTCAGAATTATCAGGACACTAACCACGCGTGCCACCAGGAATTACTCCTGTCTTTGAACGACAACAACTCCGCGAAAAAAAATGTTTAATTTTTTTTTCTTTCACCGTTAGAAAGCTTATGAAATTCTGATTTGAATGATCTCCATCCGATACTATTGCCACAACTGATTCCCGAGATTGAATATGAAAATCATTAAAAGAAAATTTCGATTTTTGCGAAATTTTCTTCGTCAATTTCAACTCGCTGCCAAACCTAGAAAAAAATTTTCACACATCCACAATTTAGTATCGGTAATCGCTGATATCTTACCTTCATTTTAAGCCCAAAAAATATGAAGAATCTCAACGGGTTCTTGAGTAATTAAGAAAAGAGTACAGGCATGCATTATTCGCCGGCGAGCCAACGATCGCGCGAGTCGGCGGCCGCGGCTACGGTCTCGTCCGTGAAGCCAGGACCGAAACGGGTCATGAGCACAGAGGGCGCTTGAGTGAGGCGCAGTTTCGTCCGTACATTTTCGTTTCGATATTTACTTTCGATTTTTTTCGCTGAAAACTATCAAATGCAGCTCAAAACTAATTAAAGAAAATATCGAAACGAAAATGTATGGACGAAACTGCGCCTTACTCAAGCGCCCTCTGTGCTCATGGCCCGTTACGGTCCTGGCTTCACGGACGAGACGGTAGCCGCAACCGCCGACTCGCGCGATCGTTGGCTCGCCGGGGAATAATGCATGCCTGTACTCATTTCTTAATTACTCAAGAACCCGTTGAGATTTTTCATATTTTTTGGGCTCAAATTGATGGTAACATATCAGCGATTACCAATACTAAATTGTAGATGTGTGAAAATTTTTTTCTAGGTTTGGCAGCGAGTTGAAATCGACGAAGAAAATTTCGCAAAAATCGAAATTTTCTTTTAATGATTTTCATCTTCAATCTCGGGACTCAATTGTGGCAAGAGTATCGGATGGAGATCATTTAAATCAGAATTTCATAAGCTTTCTGACGGTGAAACAAAAAAAAATTTAGCATTTTTTCTCGCGGAGTTGTCGTCATTCAAAGACAGGAGTGATTCCTGGCGGCGCGCGTGGTTAGTGTCCTGATAATTCTGAGCGGTAGTGTATGTAACGATTTTGTATTTATTTTTTCGTCACACACAATATTACATGACAAAATTTATTTATCTCACATAACATATACTCATTCACACAAAAATATTCACGTTCGAAAACATATACATTCATCCATACCACAATATTAGATTTCTTTTTGGCGTTACAGGTCTTGACGAAAAATTATGTCTCTTTTTTGTTTAAGTCCAAATATCACAAATCGTCTTTATGATCAATAATCTTTACTCATCTTTTCTCTCGATGGCGTTCGACGAGTTTCGTTGGCTCTTTCTTTTGCTCTGGGGGTTGATCTATTCTTTGGTCCACCACGGTGTCGAGATCCTCCTCCAGATTCCTCGAAATAGAGCGGGCCCTGCTCCAATGTTCTTAATTCGGGAACTCGATTATTTCGCCACGTGGATTGGCGAGGAGATGGGTCGAACACCCGGGCAATGATCCTTGAGGTGTTGTTTGTTCGGCGTCCCCAGAGCGAAAGAGAGTGAGCACACCGTGGTCACTCGCGACGTAAACTCTTCGTACATTTCGGAGCACGCGCACAATAACATATTTCATTACGCTTGCGCGGCTAATCGCGATCGTTCTCGTTGGCTCTTTGATATTTATTTGAGCGCCAATATTCGAAAACTCGTATAACCATTACACAATCAATGCGGCGGGCCGTAGAAAAACACCACCTCCGTTCCCTTCAAATTTCGAAACTCGGTGACGAGCTTGATGACATTCCTTATTACACGTTAAAAGAAATACTGGAAAAAATATTTAATGACGTACCAATCACCATTACCATATGCAACGGACTCGTGCACAACGAACCCCCCCTCGAGCAACGAGAGGAGATAATTCGCGAAGCACACGATAGCATGATTGGAGGGCATAAGGGAATGACAAAAACATATCGTCGACTGCGAGAAAGATTTCAGTGGAAGGGTATGAAGCAAGAAACGGAAGACTATGTTCGTCGTTGCAAAACTTGTCAACAACAGAAACTGGTACGCATCAAAACTCAGCAGCCAATGCACCTTCAGATATTTTCGAAAAAATTTCGATCGACGCAGTGGGGTCCTTGGACATCACTCCCAATGGAAATCGATACATTTTGACCATGCAAGACAACCTATCGTAATTCTGTGACGCTGCACCTGTTGCAACCATAAAAGCAGAAACAGTCGCACTAGCATTCGCCAACCACTGGATAGCGCTGTACGGACCTCCGAAAGCAATTCTCTCGGACCGAGAGAATTGCTCGTGTTTCACGAGTAAATTATTCAAACAATTGGCCGAAATATTTAAAGTTGAAACCGTAACCACTTCCGCGTACCGACCCCAAACTAACGGATAATTAGAGAGAAGTCACATCGTATTAGCCGAATATATTAAATCTTTCACCACCCGTTTCGATGACTGGGACGAGTTATTACCATTTTCTATGCTCGCGTATAATACCTCAATTCATTCCGGAACAAATTTCACACCATACGAGCTGATGCACGGAAAAATAGCTCGCTCAATTTCCACGTTACCGCCGGTTGAAAAAATCGAGAGGTATAATCAATACCTGCTCGATCTCGTGACGCGACTAGACGAAATACGACGCGTCGCGGAAAAGAATCTTATTTCCGCAAAAGAACGATCTCAACGATACTACGATCGCGATGCCCATCCGATTCAGTTTTGGATTGGAGATCGAATGTACGTCCTCCGGGAGCCTAAGAAAGGCAAATTTTCGCCCCAATACCATGGTCCATACGTGATTGCGGAAGTCACGGAGAAAGGAAATATTTCATATCATAATTCCGCAGGAAAAATCGAGACAAAACACCCCGACAAAATAAAATTGGCCACGTAATAATTGCAGCCCAAGTTTCTTTTGTTACAGAAAACCAACCATGGCCAAGTTCCTCAGTTTTTAGGTTTTCGTTGCCGCCGTCGCCGGGGATCCAACCGGATATAGTTTCAATCGAAAGACGGACCACCCGGGGATTTTCTACGAGCGACTACTGGACATGAGGGTAACCTCGACGGACTGGAAGATCATTACCTACCTCGACCTTGACCGGCACCTGTCAATGCAGCCATAGAACCCATCTGATGTTCAAAAGCTACAACAACAATGCAAACAACATTTATTGTTCCGTCGCGGACGGAACGCGTGAATTTTCAATATTTTTTGTATATCAGACTTCGTTAGACACCCCAGACGGTTCATCAGGCCAGAGCATGCCTCTCTGACCTGGGGCCATAAAAAAGGGTACACACACTAAGGTACTGGCCACTCGGCGTCTCGCGCACCCGATGGCCCACGTACACGACGGTTCAAGCATTTGGCCAACAGACGTCATTATATGCTTTTTTCAAAGATTTTATATTTTCTATTCATTTTTTCTTAATGACTAGTTAAGCTTCTTACAAAAATACGTGACGCTCTCCACTTTTTGGAGATTTGAGATTTCCAACAACTCTCACTACTTTTATATACCAGATAAGCTTTTTACAAGAAGTACGTGACCTTCTGCGAATTTTAACGTACATCAATAAATGCGTAAAAACTTAACTCTCGCTCAAGACATTAGTCAAAAAACGAGGAAACTCCAACATCATAAAAAATGTGGTACGCAGATTTTCGGCTGGTCAACTCTGTCGTTCGACCACATCTGCTATCTGAACGATCCCTCTCGTGATTGGTGACAAACAGAGGCCTCCCCCGCCTCTTTTTACTTTTTTGCACCAATGAATTGATTTGTAGATTTCTAACGTGAACAACATTACGCCCCCTTATCTTGGAGGGAGTTTGTCTCACCGGTCACGAAAGGAACTCTTGTCTCAATAATATTCAGTATTCTTCAACACCGCACAGAGTGCACAACTAGAATCTGACCGGCGACGATTCTGTCACTCTTGTGCTAATATACTCAACGTCTCTCCTGAGACATACAACATAATAACAAACCAAGTGTAAACTTTAAGACCAATTGTGTAAATTAATTGTAAAATAAAATTCGTTTGTTTTCATTAATTCGCGATTAATCTTACTAATTACCCTCATCACATTAACGTGAGGTGACGGGATAAGTCTTGTTTGAGAAGTGTCAAATAGATCGAATTTGGTATCGGGATTTACGACCCCGGTTGACTCGCATCGTAAGTCGGGTCGCACTTTGATTCAAGACACAACATTTTTTTGGTCCTTCGAGCCGGATATGGATGTACTAAGCCAGTCCGACCTAACATTATAGAACATTCTCGAAGTTCGTGTAATATTTTTCCTCACAAGGATTCAACACTTGTTGGTTCTTCCGGATTGGATGTACCAAGCCAATCCGACCTACCATCATCGAAAATTCTCAAGGTCCTTTTTTACAAAAATCTCGTGAAAGAACTTTCGTTCAATAATAGCATCTGTGAAAATTCATTCAGTGAGCGTGAATAGTTTTCATTCAAATTCATTCAGTGAGCGTGTCATTCATCTTGGGACTCTTTTCGATTCAACATAAATCTGTGCAACGCGAAAAAACTCTTGACCAAGAAGTGAAGTGGAAAAAGTGTGTTCAGTGCAGCTGACCACAGGCCGACGAGCAGACCAGGAATATTGGATATTATCGTCACCAGCGCCGACTACTTCGCAGCAAAACGGTAAGCTCGTTAAACAGACAATTAATTGCCAATCAGTTCCACTCCCTGTGTCACAGCACATTTGCGAACAACCTTCATTCCTTTATTTATCATTTTGCCTCTCGCTTCGCACTAAACAAAATGTCGACCGATGCCGAAATAAAAATTAGGGACCAACTCGTCCGAAAACGCGGAGCCATTAAAGCTAGAATGACAAGTTTCAAGGGTTTATTGGAAAATCAACAACAAAACGTTGATGTTCACACAATAAAGGCGCACTCAAGCCGATTAGAATCATTATTTGCGAAATTAGAAGATTACACGAGTGAGTTGCAAGAAATCGAACCGGACGTCGATCATTACGCGATTCAAGAGACAATGGAGACAGATTTCAGCGACCTCATAGCTATCAGCAGTAGGCTTCAAGAGCAAATGTCTCAAGCAACCACAGTGGAGACACTTAACTCCACGGTCAGCGTCCAAGCATCCCACGGTTTGTCTGTGTCACACCCCGTGCTAACACGGCTTCCGGAGCAATCTTTGCCCAAATTCAGCGGTAATTACGAAGATTGGTTGAGTTTTCAAGAAGATTTCCAATCTACCATCGGACGACGAACGGGTCTAAGTGACACTGAAAAATTAAAATATTTGCGCTCGTGTTTGCTTGGAGAACCAGAGCGGCTGGTTAAACAATTCGAGACAACCGACGAGGGATATCGGAGTGCCTGGGAACTTCTGAAAAAGACATTTGAGGACAAGGGTAGGATACGTGAGCGCCACGTTACTGAGATCTTTAACGCGCCAGCCGTGCAAAGAGAGTCTGCATCAGAGCTCAACGCTTTGGTCAACACGGTGGAGCTACATGTCTCAGCGTTAAAATCTCTGGGTGAAGCATCGCTTAGCACCATGTTGATTTGCATTGTTCTATCGAAGATCGACAAGGCCACTCGCAAGCAGTGGAAATTGTCATTGAAGGAAGACGAGCTACCGACATACGAGGATCTGATCCGGTTTCTTCGTCGAATGGTGATTTCCTCAGACGAGCCAATCATTTCATTCAAGGACGAAGCTTCGAATGCGTACAATAAGGCTCGTCACACCTCGCACGACAACCGAAACAACAGAGAGCTGCACCAGACCCGCAGCTTTCTAACCACTGTGACAAATAAGTGCCCCGTGTGCGGGATTAATAATCACAACATTTACCAATGTCAAGAATTTAAAAACCTTCCACCGAAGGAAAAATGCAAGGCAGCCACTCGGGCTTCGCTTTGTCTAAACTGCCTGCGTCCAGGCCATGAAATTAAGCAATGCACGTCAACATTCACGTGTAAAACTTGTCACGAGAAGCATCACACGTGGCTACACTTGGCAATATCGTCCTCATCACCGACTGAGACGAGCGGTATTGCTCCCGCGACAACGTCCTAACTCTGACCAGCGACGAGTTTAGGATGGATCATCGGCGGTGCGTTTCCCATGGACGGCTTGTCGCCTTACAACCGACAATGCCACACCACGATGATTGACAGCATTACCATGCGCATTTGGTAAATCGGAGAGAGCACGCAACGTCAAGACTCTCCACAATCGCGATCGACGGCCATGAAACCTCTCATGGGACTCTATCGAAACTTCAACGAGATTCCGAGCTCAAGGCACAGTACGTCGCTGTACTGCAGGAATACCTGGACTTAGGACACGGGCCCAAAGTCAACAACGATGCCACGACGGGGGGAGTCGTCTATCCTCCTCCACACGTCGTCTTCAAACACAATAGTCTCACCACCAAGGTCAGAAAGGTCTTTGATGGGTCAGCCAACAAGCACGGTCACATCCTCAAACTAGACGTTCGTGGTGGGACCAACAATTCACGAGGACATTGCCTCGCTTCAACATTACTTTTCTGCGATCATCAATCTGTTCTCACAGGAGACATCGAAAGGATGTATCGTCAATCCATTGTTCACGCGTACAACCGCAAACTCAAAACTTTTTGTGGCGCAACGCCACTGGTTCGTCAACCACATACAGTGCACTTTGTCGGGCAATTTCCCAAAGGCTGCACAAATTATCAAAACACTCGGCGTTCATTGAAACTCGGAGCAGGACGCCATCGTCTACACCGTAAGCCCTGTCTCGCGAGATTTCGACGTCAATAAGGAAATGATTTTTCCTCATATCACTGGAATATGCGATCCGTTGGGACTCCTCGGTCCAGTGATCACTCACACAAGGCTCATCATGCAGCATCCTTAGGTGAAACTTGAGTGTGGCAAATCCAGCCCCACCGAGACACACACCGAATCGAACAAGTACTCGTCACAATTGAGTCTTCTCTACGAACTGCAATTGGAACGGGTAATTGTATCATCTTACACGCAGAATTCTGATCATCGATGTAGCGATGCCCGCGACGACACACCTCGCTTGCATCCACCTCAGAGCCACCGACGGCAGTGGCAACGACACAACAACGCTCCAAGGCGTCCAATCAGTTTTTCAGTACGACAACACGGTGGTCCTCAACTGGATTAATACACCTTCGTACAAATTGTTTAAGTTCGTAGCCAAACGAGTGACCGTCATTCAATAAAAGACGCACGCGGACGACTGGCATCACGTTCAATTCACAACGACATTCTCACGAGACACTTATCAATCGTATTTCATTACAGAAGTCGAGGCAATTCTCAATTCCCATCTTCTACTTCCTATCTTGTCAGACCCAAACGATCCTCTTACATTCTCACCTATCTATTATTCGATTGGCAATTTATTAACGAGCATACCCGAGATGAATTTGCTAGCACACCATCGAATCGGCTGTCATTGTGGCAGCACATACAGAAAATGAAGCGAGATTTCTGAACCCGATGGCACAAGGAGTATTCAAACGAGTTGAATATTCGCCACAAATGGTCCCGTGGATCACACAGCATCCGAGAAGGAACTCTCGTGCTTCTCAAGGAGGATCATCTACCGCCGCTTTGATGGCTCATGGGAGGAGTTATCAAAACGCGACGCGGCTTGGGTATCTTGGAACTTCGTCATACTCAGCCCACTACCAATTCCAATCATGGGTGACAGTGACAGTGACAAAGCCAACGACAAGGCACACAAGCCTATGGACAAACAATGAACTTTTAATTCTTAAGCACACTTAATTATCATGCATCATACTCACACACATAATTAATGTAACACTAGAAATATTACTTGATCGGAACCCTCTCAAGGGGGGAGTCTGTTCCGTCGCGGACGGAACGCGTGAATTTTCAATATTTTTTGTATATCAGACTTCGTTAGACACCCCAGACGGTTCATCAGGCCAGAGCATGCCTCTCTGACCTGGGGCCATAAAAAAGGGTACACACACTAAGGTACTGGCCACTCGGCGTCTCGCGCACCCGATGGCCCACGTACACGACGGTTCAAGCATTTGGCCAACAGACGTCATTATATGCTTTTTTCAAAGATTTTATATTTTCTATTCATTTTTTCTTAATGACTAGTTAAGCTTCTTACAAAAATACGTGACGCTCTCCACTTTTTGGAGATTTGAGATTTCCAACAACTCTCACTACTTTTATATACCAGATAAGCTTTTTACAAGAAGTACGTGACCTTCTGCGAATTTTAACGTACATCAATAAATGCGTAAAAACTTAACTCTCGCTCAAGACATTAGTCAAAAAACGAGGAAACTCCAACATCATAAAAAATGTGGTACGCAGATTTTCGGCTGGTCAACTCTGTCGTTCGACCACATCTGCTATCTGAACGATCCCTCTCGTGATTGGTGACAAACAGAGGCCTCCCCCGCCTCTTTTTACTTTTTTGCACCAATGAATTGATTTGTAGATTTCTAACGTGAACAACATTACGCCCCCTTATCTTGGAGGGAGTTTGTCTCACCGGTCACGAAAGGGACTCTTGTCTCAATAATATTCAGTATTCTTCAACACCGCACAGAGTGCACAACTAGAATCTGACCGGCGACGATTCTGTCACTCTTGTGCTAATATACTCAACGTCTCTCCTGAGACATACAACATAATAACAAACCAAGTGTAAACTTTAAGACCAATTGTGTAAATTAATTGTAAAATAAAATTCGTTTGTTTTCATTAATTCGCGATTAATCTTACTAATTACCCTCATCACATTAACGTGAGGTGACGGGATAAGTCTTGTTTGAGAAGTGTCAAATAGATCGAATTTGGTATCGGGATTTACGACCCCGGTTGACTCGCATCGTAAGTCAGGTCGCACTTTGATTCAAGACACAACATTTATCGACAAGCCAATGTCGAACACTGCTGCCGGGAACGAGATTCCGCATCCGAGAACTGAAGTTCGAGGCACTGAAAACGGAAATCAGGGCCCTCGTCGAGCCCACACACCCATTGGACGGAGCAAAAATAATATCGCAACGAGGAGCGCCCTTGGCTATCATTGGAAGTATTTCTCACGCACTGTTCGGAACTCTAGGTGAAGAAGACGCTGCTATGTATGGAAACGAAATCGCCTCACTCGAAAAGCGCGGGGACACGCTAGCCCACCTGGTGGAAAACGCGACGCACATCATTCGAGGTGCGATAAACCACATGAACACCGAATCGGTTCTACTAAGCCACGAGATACAAACCCTTTTTCGTGCCACAACGGAGGCGCAAGACGCTCTACGTCGGGAGGCTGCGGACATTAACTGGCTCCATTACTCTACGCACCTTATTGAACTTTCCAGCAGCATGATCGATACCGCAGATAAATACATCAACACGCTGGAGGGATTCGTGGACGCTATTCACGATGCTCGGCAAGGAATTCTGCACCCCGAACTTCTTTCGGTCGAACAGCTAACGGCAGCTGCGCGTCAGGCAAAGGATACCCTTTCGTCACTCGAATTTCCATTCACGATGAGTGACCTTCGGACCACGGATATCTCCGCCATCAGTCGGATTTTCGCACGCTATCAAGAGGGTAGATTGTTAATCAGTGTGACCTTACCCCTGCTGGAATGGCAGCCCTTCCATATATACCGACTATACCTGTGTTTACGACCACAATCAGTAAAGGGCAGCCCGACGGGAACCGCATACATCCAACCACGAGCGCCCTACCTCGCATTGTCAAACGAGCAAGGCAAATATTTTCTGTTCGGTGACAATTATTCGAAAAAATGCTTTCGCCTGACCCCGGGATATCTATGTCCCCTCCACGAGGCCCTAAGAGACGCACACCACGACGATGCCTGCGAGGCTCAATTGCTTATTTCGCCCACGAATAAAACCCCTTCGTCTTTGCGACGTGCGAATAACCAGGGGTCACACGCCACAGTGGACCTTCTTGGAACATTCCCACGGTTGGCTGCATTCACTGGAAGAGATAACCAATCTGCGAATTCTATGCCGAGACGGAACATCGAGCAAGGGTCTGGAAGGCACCGGTGTACTCCAGCTGCAGCCGGGCTGCACTGCATATGGTCCACACATCACTCTCCCAGCCACTGACTCTGTGTCATCATCTATCAGTCGGGTCCACCGACCCATGATCAACCTAAACATTAGTGAATTATCCACCACGGTCGCCGCCGCATATGAACGAAAGCTAAACGCAATAAACCTGGCCACAGAAACAACCTTGCCAGAGATGCAGCCATCGACGGACGAGAGTTTGGCCAATATCGAATCAACCCTCGAGCTGCTCAGCAAGAAGCCGGAGAAAACAACGTGGTATCAACAGCCTCGCAACTGGACCTACGGAAGTTACGGAATTTCTATCATCACCGTGACCGGGATAGCCATCTACTGTCTCAGAAGCAGCCTCCTTGGAACCTTGACAAGATGCTGTCTTCGCTCTCGCGGGGACAGCTACAGGGAGAAAAGACACGCGATGTCAAGACAACGGTCGTTGACCCCGCAGCACATTAGCCTGCCTATGGAACTTCGGCTTCCGCAGCAAATCGCTACGATTGCTGCAAGACCGGAGCAACCCGCTCCCTCACCTCCGCCGCGGACGATACCTGCGTCAGCAACACTAGTCATTTAGCCAAAGCTGAGTAGGAACTTTTGTTGCCTCCGCAAATTCTTGCTTTAAATGGTAAAAAAAAAAAAAAAATTTTAAGAAAGAGAGAAAAGAAAAATATTTTAATAATATAAATTTTTTTTTCTGTTGTGCAGTATAATGTCCAAAGGGTACATTGTAATACACAGTTGGAATGCACATTGGAAAAAAAAATTAGAGAGAAATAGAAGATAACATTCTAGTAAAATATTGGATATAATTCTTTTTTTTCGTTTGTCTCTCTCTCTTTCAAATCAGAGATATCTAGTAAGATGGGTACTAACACTAACCACCGGTAGTAAGAGTATTAGAGACGTACAAAAAAAAATTGAGTGTGTTGGAATCACACACCATGGAAGTGAATACTTGTATGCATTTCGCTGGCGCGATAAATTATTTCTGCCGATGATTCCAGAGAGAAAAAGAAAGAGAGAGAGAAGGGGAGGAGAGGAAGAGTCAGTGATCGAATTATGAATGGGCAAGGAAGTCGAAAGTGGCCTGCACGTTGATATTTGTGTTTTCCAATTTTTTTTATATATATTAAGGGGGGCGGGGCGTAAGGGCTGGAGCGTAAACATCTTTTCTTATAAATATAGATAGAGCAAATTTATTTAAACCTTTTGAACATTATTAAGTATTATTCGATAAGATCCTGTAATCTTTTAATGGGAAAATATCGACAAACAAGCCGGTGACAAAGCTTTTCCAAGAACGTCTTTGGAAAATTACGATTTGCAGTGTTAACTATATCTCAGCTGAATATTATCTGAAATCACAGACCATTCAAATGTAGTCAAAATATCATGAAATCCTCCTCCCTACGTTCTCTGATTATTATTTTTCCATTTTCAAATTTTTGGTGGTCATTGAAAGCGAGAACTGCTATTTTTCATGAAAAATGACCACGGAATTTTCACTTTAAATGACCACCAAAAATTTAAGAATGAAAAAAAAATCAGAGACCGTAAAGAGGAGGATTCAATGATCCTTCGACTCAATTTAGATGATCGTTGGTTTTAGATAATTTTCAGCTGAGATACAGTTAACACCGCAAATAGTTTTTTTCCAAAGACATTGTTGGAAAAGCTTTGTCACCGGCTTGTTCTTCGATATTTTCGCATAAAACAATCACAGAATGTTATCGAAATAATACTTGATGATGGGTTAAAGGTTGGAACGAATTATCTCTATTTATTTATTTATGAAAAAAATCGCAGAAGTGTTTTTTTTTACGCTCCAGCGCTTAGCTGCCCCTTGAGAGGATCGCGAACGTTTCGCGTCAGCAACGAGTGCGAGAGAGATAGTACCATGGGCGCTCGCAGCAGAGCGAGAGAGACGGGCGCTCAGATATCGTACTTCAACTTAAGAAGATCCCGAACGTTTGGGCCACGTTCTCTCTCGCCCCGCCGCGAGCGCCCATGGCGTTATCTCTCTCGCACGAGGTCTCTCTGTACTAACACACGTATACTCCAGGTATACTGCCAATGACGAGCCACACGATCCTGCCTCCTCTCTGCATTGACTCGCTCGCTCTCACTCGCATACCCACGGCTCACGCATCATTCTCTTCCCCTCTCTCTCTTCTTTCATTCTTTCATTCTCTTGTCCCGTCCTACAACGCGCTGGCTGGCGAGCCGATCCTGTGTCGTTTAAGAAGTATTCACTTCAAAAAATTTTTTAAAAGGAAAGGAATTTATATGTCTATGTCCTTATATGTTTACATGCAGGAAAAATATTCGGAGATAAATATATATGTATAGAGTATCATTGTTCTTTTTTTTGTATAACAAGGACAATGAAGGTAGTACTTAGGTATAAGTACGCGTGAGTAGGTACTGCACATCTTTTCACATTCATATATGTGTATATATATGTACATACAAAAATATATATGGGGGATTCCACCGGAACTCAATCAGGTTTGACCTTTGGGTCAAAATTTTTGGCTCCTAATTTTTTACATGAATATATGTTGAAAACAAAGAGACCCGTGTTTCAGGGTTTTTCATTTTGAGGCCCCGTTTTTAAGATACATTTAAATGAAGCTTTTCACCCATTGACCGTATTTGATCATTCGAATCGATATATCTCAGCAATGGTTAGTGATAAACGGAAAAACCGCAGGTGTTTTTTTTCTGTTTTCGCACGGTCTATACGATGAAAATATTCATGATTATGTTGCGCCGATGTAACTATTATTTATTAACAATTGAAAATTGAAAATGAAATAAAACAAAAAATGCTTAGTTTATTATTTTTATTTTTTTTTTATTAAATTCCTTGATTTAAAACGAAAATTTTAAGACATCAGAGGAAATGGGCATCGACTTGGTTCGGAAGTTACAGCTTTTCAAAGGGGTTCACCGGTTAAACAAATCGATGTATCTCAGCAACGGTTAGTGATAAATTGAAAAACTATTGGTGTTTTTTTCGGGTTTTTGCACTCTTTATATGATGAAGTTATTCATAATTATGTTGCATCTAGGAAGCGATTGTTATTAACAATTGTATCGTTTAAAATTGTATAAAACTTAAAATAATCATTTTATTTTTACAAATTTTTTTTTTTATGGATTCTTTGAACAAAAACAAAAATTTTGAGACTTTACAAAGCTTGATCCGACATTTCGTTCGGAAGTTATGGTTTTTTTTCTCATGAAGAACACGTTTGATGTGAAATAAACACATTAAAGCTATAACTACCGAACGAAACGTCGCATCAAGCTTTGTAAGGTCTCAACATTTTTGTTTTCGTTCAAAGAATCTATAAAAAAATAATTTGTGAAAGGAAATGAGTATTTTAAGTTTTATACCATTTTAAATGATTTAATTGTTAATAACAATTGCTTCATAATTATGAATAACTTCATCATATAGAGAGTGCAAAAACGGAAAAAAAATACAATATTTTTTCAATTTTTCACTAATCGTTTCTGAGATACATCGATTTGTTTAACCGTTGAACACCTTTGAAAATCTGTAACTTCTGAACTAAGTCGATCTGAACTAGTCGAGTCTGAAGTCCTCCCTGATTAGTAAAAAATTGAAAAAACATTGTATTTTTTTTCCGTTTTTGCACTCTCTATATGATGAAGTTATTCATAATTATGAAGCAATTGTTATTACCAATTAAATCATTTAAAATGGTATAAAACTTAAAATACTCATTCCCTTTCACAAATTATTTTTTTATAGATTCTTTGAACGAAAACAAAAATGTTGAGACCTTACAAAGCTTGATGCGACGTTTCGTTCGGTAGTTATAGCTTTAATGTGTTTATTTTACATCAAACGTGTTCTTCATGAGAAAAAAAACCATAACTTCCGAACGAAATGTCGGATCAAGCTTTGTAAAGTCTCAAAATTTTTGTTTTTGTTCAAAGAATCCATAAAAAAATAATTTGTAAAAATAAAATGAGTATTTTAAGTTTTAAAACAATTTTAAACGATACAATTGTTAATAACAATCGCTTCCTAGATGCAACATAATTATGAATAACTTCATCATATGAAGAGTGCAAAAACCCGAAAAAAACAGCAATAGTTTTTCAATTTATCACTAACCGTTGCTGAGATACATCGATTTGTTTAACCGGTGAACCCCTTTGAAAAGCTGTAACTTCCGAACCAAGTCGATGCCCATTTCCTCTGATGTCTTAAAATTTTCGTTTTAAATCAAGGAATTTGATAAAAAAAAATAAAAATAATAAACTAAGCATTTTTTGTTTTATTTCATTTTCAATTTTCAATTGTTAATAAATAATAGTTACATCGGCGCAACATAATCATGAATATTTTCATCGTATAGACCGTGCGAAAACAGAAAAAAAACACCTGCGGTTTTTCCGTTTATCACTAACCATTGCTGAGATATATCGATTCGAATGATCAAATACGGTCAATGGGTGAAAAGCTTCATTTAAATGTATCTTAAAAACGGGGCCTCAAAATGAAAAACCCTGAAACACGGGTCTCTTTGTTTTCAACATATATTCATGTAAAAAATTAGGAGCCAAAAATTTTGACCCAAAGGTCAAACCTGATTGAGTTCCGGTGGAATCCCCCATATATATATATATATATATATATATATATATATATATTGTAACGCGGGCTTTTACCCCCGCGCACCTTCGCCGCTCCTCCGCTGCACGCCCTGGGCGCCAGCCGCCAAAAGTCGACCCTGGAAAACAATTCCTGATGCGACTCAGGACCGACTATATTTTTGGGGCGGCAGCGGGGAGACGATGCGGGCTTCACCGCTAGCTCAGCCTTTTCTCGCGGGTAGAGGGGCGTGGGCCGATACGACAACAAGGAAAAATAAACAGAAAGGCGACGATTAAAATTTAATACGTTTATTTGCTGTTGAAATATTTTCGCCAGCCAAATTTCTCAATCTTGAGCAACCGAATTACAATTCCAAAATAATTCAAAAGGGATCAACCCAACAATAATATAACATAATTAACGTTTCGTTTTCGGTCGTTCGTGGTTTTCATTTGACAAACATTTTATTCGCGTAACATAAGGCTAACAATAATTAAACTAACCTGACATTGAATCTACAAACACCCGCCGTCTCGGGCCCCTCGGTCTACGATAGCAATAGTAAACTGTCGGACTCTAGTGGCGGAGAACTTTCCGATAACGATCAACACGAGGGTATTTCTCACAAATTAAATAACATACGGACGGATAGACTAACGTGTAAAACAATATGACAAATAACGACAATCGGAAAAACAAACGCAAAAATATTCTTCTCTAATAAATTACGATACGGAAAGCTTCTAAGAAAATTACCACACACAAAAACGGAGTGGGCCCTTCACGCCAGCACACTCTCCTCCAGAAGTTCACAAATCAAATGTCCGACAAGAAAAATTACTGTAAATGAATCTACTTTTAAATTTACTCTCCGGAAGTTCGACAGCACCAAAACCACCGGGCTCGCCCGTTTCGATACGATAACCACCGAGATTTTTCAGACACCACGTGGCTTGGTTCTCAGACATCTCTTTTGTCACAAATTACGACATCTCGGTAGTACTCACAGCTTACACAGATTTTCGACAACGTGGCCAGGCCCAGGATACGGTACTCACGAACCCACTGGTACTGGTTCTCGCCGATGTCCACGTCCTTTCCAGGGGGTATGGTGTTGGAGAGAGCTGAGGTTGCCGACCACCTCCGACGAAAGCTGAGCGTGAAGAGAGCGACTCGATGTTCGTCTCCGGGGGCCTCAGTTGGACTATCCCCTCGCTCGAGTCGCCAAATTTGGTCCGCTTATACCAGGTCTATCTCCAGGCAGACACGGGAGCTAGTGACTCCGCAACACCTCACAACCCAATCTGACTGAATTAAAATACCGACAGCGCTGATTTTGAGAATTTACGGTCCCGCTCGTATCGGCGGATGACCGGCAGTTTTGATGAACGAGATTTTTGGATGTTTTTTCTCCCCGCTGCGTTGTCGGCGGAAAAGTTGGCCCCGCCTCAGCCTACAGTGCGATGCGCACTAGGCCCACGCTGGCTTCAATCGATGTGGAAAAATCGCGATTAGCCGCCAGCGTCCTGGTTCCGGAAGTGGGTCCCAGATTCGTTGTTGAAATGAATTTTCCGGTCGTCCACGGGCTGCTCCGGGGCGATTAATTGCTCACCATGGTTTACCGAGCGCTCCGTCGACGGTGCAGCGACTCGGTCGGCGTAAGGCAGTGGGTGGGCCCTCAAGGTTTCGCCCAACTCCACTTCTACGCTCCATAACTGGGGGACTCCGGCCTGAGGGATGCAGGCCGCGAGTCCCAATCGTTTGCGGCATCCCTCCGTGAAACGATGAGGACTGACTTCAAACCACCTCGGACTTCTCAGTTTCCGAGGGGCTAACGAGGATCCCTGGTGAGTGAGGGACGTCGTGCTGGTTGCGGGGTGTGGAAACGACCTTCTCCCGTCCCTAGGTGTGGCACCGCAGTACCAGTGGCCCGAAACTCGTCGAATAAAAATCGGAAAGACAACAAAACAAAACCTACGTTGCTAAATACTACCTAATTTAATTGCAATTCTAATTTTTACTACTATTTTATCTGACTTCTGGAGGGAGGGTCGGTGGTGGACGACGACAGCTGAGGTTATGGTTGACGCGACAGCAAAGTAACGGGGTGCGTGAAAAAGCACCACGTTACAATATACAGGGTGTTCCAATAACTATTAGGACCTCAGATATCTTCGAAACTACTAGGTTCACAGAACTATTTGCTGAATCAAAGTTGCACAGCACGAAGGGGGCCATCCAATGATACCAAAGTGCCTACTCCCACCCCCACCCCCAGCCCAGGGGGTGGGGCAACTTCAAAATCTTAAATGGGAACCCCTATTTTTTATTGCAGATTCGGATTCCTCATAAAAAAATACGTAACTTTTATGAAAAATTTTTTTTTCGATTCGTGATAGATGGCGCTGTAATCGCAAAAAATCCCCGAAAGTACAGAAAGGCGATAATACTTACAGTTTCGGTGGTAAATCGAATCACTACGTTCATAGTAAGTGTTCGAAATGATGACCATTAGTATCAATGCAACATTGAATTCTTTTTTCGATTGATTGACCTACAAGTTTTACAGCGTCGGAACTTATTGATGCACAGGCTGTAATTATTCTTTGCTGCATATCTTCACGTGTAGTTGGTACTTCCTTGTAAACGTTATCTTTTAATGTTCCCCATAAAAAGAAGTCTAACGGCGTTAAGTCTGGGGAACGAGCTGGCCACGATATTGGACCGCCGCGTCCAATCCAACGATTTCGAAATTTTATTTCAGCGCCATCTATCACGAATCGAAAAAAAAATTTCAAATAAAAGTTACGTATTTTTTTATGGGGAATCCGAATCTGCAATAAAAAATAGGGGTTCCCATTTAAAATTTTGAAGTTGCCCCACCCCCTGGGCTGGGGGTGGGGGTGGGAGTAGGCACTTTGGTATCATTGGATGGCCCCCTTCGTGCTGTGCAACTTTGATTCAGCAAATAGTTCTGTGAACCTAGTAGTTTCGAAGATATCTGAGGTCCTAATAGTTATTGGAACACCCTGTATATATATATATATATATATATATATATATATATTGCCGCGATAGCAACCTCACCGCGAGCACGCGCGTCATGACTGTTGCGACATAGGTCGTTGAACTGATTGCCCTGTCCAAATCACCCTAACCCCCACCTCTTAGTCATTGACCGCCCGCCATTCTCAAAAAAAAAAAAATTTGAGAAAGCCGACGCGACGAAGGCAACCTCGGACTCTCGTTCTCTGTCGGATTGCGTCGAGCTATCCTGACGCCAGGGAAAATTAACGCATATAAACTCAGGTAGAACAAGCATCCTTAGTACACACCGTAATGCGAGATTCAAGGAGCACCATGGCATCAATCAACAACACGTGTGTAGGCTTTCGGACATGTACATTGTTCGAATACATCGGGTGGACCATCCCCACGGCATCTGGGTGAGCTTGGAGCACCCTCGTGGATCCCAAGACGACCTGGCCCGGAGCATGCTGCGGGTTAGGAACACCCCGCGGCGGCTACACCATCTCCGGAAAGAAGAGGTTTTCACCGGCGAACCAGCTCTGTGGTAGCAACCCGATGGTGAATGGCGGAGGGTCATGTTCACCAACGAGTTGAGAGACCCTCAGGCCATCGAGATTTATTCGGGAGACACCACGACGACAACCACCGCCTCACTGGACGACCGCTACTGCCTTCCGGAAGTTTTAAGAAGGACCCCTTGGACCCTGATGGCCGTCGCTTTGGAGGGTGTGGCCCCTAGCGGCGGAAGAGTCTGGTCCAGGGAGGCAGTAGCCGCGCTCCAAAAATTCGTGGGGACCTTCAAATGGATGGAGGTAGTCCGGTACGACCAGGAATTCGACGCGGCATGGGTCAACCTTAACGAGAATAACGAAGACGAAGAAGAAGAAGACGAGGACGGTGCATCTATCGCGGAAGGGCTCGTCCGCTTAGGCTTCGCTCGGCGGTCTGAGAACCACGAACAGTTCGACTGGGGTGGTTCGGGAGGCGAGTTGAGCGAGACTTCAATCCCTCGCATCCAACTCAGACAACTGACCAATTGAAGCAGATCAGTGGCCCCGTGCGAAGCCACTCAGAATCAACACGCGAGAAAGGGATAGGGTACAGACGGCGACCCTATATACCCATCCACCGGCCAACTTCTTCTTCTTCCACGACCTCACCATCAACCGATTCACCGGCGTCACCGATACCGGATTCGCCAGCGTCCCCAGGGCCCGACACAACAACGGAGATGAACTGGTCAGACGCAACAACGGAGATGAACTGTTCAGACGCAACAACGGAGCTGGACGAACGGGAATACAAGGAGCAAGGCCGAGTCGCGTACCCCACATACGCGAGCACCATGACTCTCGACAGTGAGGGAGAAACAGCGGCAGAGGAGTCCTCATGGAAATTCCACACCCCCCGCCCCTCTTCTCTAAAATATTCTCAATTTATTTTATTTTTTTTTCCCTTTTCCAAAATCTATTTTTTTTTTACCAAGTTCGCCTGACGAGACAGCCATGATAAATAAATTAAAAAAAAAAAATAATAATAATAATAATAATAATAATAATAATAATAATAATGTTAGATATAGTCAAATTTACGTTTCTATACAAAAGAGTACGTGTTTGTGTTCGGTTATACACGAGCGGCTCCGTTACTTGTATGAGTGATTGTAGTGGGGATAATCTCTCTTCCTTCGATTTGAAGAAGTTCAGTTACTCGTTGTATTGGGCACAGAGCACACGCACTGTTATATTACAATTTACCTCTTACGCACAAAATGTTTTTTTTTGTAATAAATAGTTTGTCTTTTCTTTAATACCTTTGTGTATAAAAATTATTTCGCGCATGATCGCGATGACCAATAATCCTTAACAAATAATAATAATAATAATATATGTATGAATTGATTAATTAGTTGATTGATTATTATTCAAATGAACGAATATATATATGTGTATGTGTCCAAGTGATTATATGTGCAGATTTATATTGATAATTAGGATAAAATGGTTTATCCTCTCCGTCGTCGTCGTCGACGACGTTCAACGGACGGAATTTTTTTTTTTTTATCTTGACATAAACAAAGGGGGGCGCTGATCATAACGAGACTGTTCATTCCTCACCCCACAGCAGAATAAGACACGACCCCCCCCCCCGCACCACGGTGGTTCGTGTCCAAGCCAACTCGCTCGATCCTAATCAATCCGACTTTTCTACGAAGCATTTATTTTCAATACCGTAGAATCGACTGAGAAAATCAACGTATTACTTGCCGCCTATACATGTCGTGTGTGTGTGCGTGCGTGCGTGAGTGCGTGCCTGCGTGCGTGCGTGCGTGCGTGCGTGCGTGCGTGCGTGCGTGCGTGCGTGCGTGCGTGCGGGCGTGTGCGTGTGCGGGTGCGGGTGCGGGTGCGTGTGCGCGTGCGTGTGCGTTTGCGTGTGCGTTTGCGTGTGCGTTTGCGTGTGCGTGTGCGTGTGTGTGTGTGTGTGTGTGTGTGTGTGTGTGTGTGTGTGTGTGTGTGTGTGTGTGTGTGTGTGCGTGTATGTGTGTGCGTGTTTGCGTGTGTGCGTGTGTGCGTATGTGCGTGTGTGCGTATGTGCGTGTGTGCGTGTGTGCGTGTGTGCGTGCGCGTGCGCGTGCGCGTGCGCGTGCGCGTGTGCGCGTGTGCGCGTGTGCGCGTGTGCGCGTGTGCGCGTGTGCGTGCGTGCGTGCGTGCGTACGTGCGTGTGTGTGTGTGTGGGTGTGTGTGTGTAGTATTGGTTGACCACTCACAAGTTTAGAACGGCTCGAGATATCAAGCTAGAATTTGTCACACATGTACAGGGTTCACGGCGCATAGCACATTTCAATTTTTGGAAAAATCTATCAAGTTATTTTGTTTTTACAGCATTTTTGAGAAATTCAAAAATTTATTTTTAGTGTCTAGCTCCCACAGTTTTAGAGATATCGAGCTCAAATTCAGTATAATGTCGTACGAGTACAGGCGAAGATGAGTTGGGAGATGTCTGATGGAAGCCTTTTTTGTAGTTGAGATGGAAGACTGTGCGAACCTGGTGGCGAACTCCGAAAGTTGAAGATCAACAACAGTGCTGATGCTGCTCAACCAAGCAATCTTTGGCGCTCGTCGAATTGCGCTTGCGCGCACGCAGTGGGCGTGGATAAGCGCCACAGCCGTGGTGCGGCGAAATTGGAAAGTTAGAGATTAACAACAGTGCTGATGCTACTCAACCAAGCAATCTCGAGGGCTTTTCATATTGCGCTCGCGCGCACACAGTCCGCGTGAATAATCCAACCGGCAAATTACCGACGGAGTCGATCGATATTTGATATAGCTCGCGCGCACGTAAATGCTTGTGGATGACGGCTTCGGTTGGAAGAATTTTTTCGCCGTTCGCGTCTCGTTCGCGACAATCCAGTCGCGCGTTTCGCTTACATGTAGCTATGATTACAAGGCTCTCTTGCACCACCGTTATCTTCAATAGCACCTTCTCACTTGCATTTCGTCTTTGTCATCGCATGAGGCCTACTGCAGATATATATGGGGTATTCCAAATGAAACCGTGGGGTGATTTCCCTCGGGTTCTCCGATCGTTGCACAAATTTTTTTTTGGCTTTGTTTCGACGCCAAGTAGGCTGTAATTTTTTTCCAGAATTTTCCCGCTACTTCCAAGGGTGATGCGCGCGCATCAAAGTTGCAAAAATAAGAACAAACTCAAAGAAGGACCGTTTTTAAAATTCTGATTTTTTTTCTAAAAATTTTGAGTGATAAACAAATACTTTTGTTCTGAATTTGGGAGTGGGCCGAGGCTTGCTTCTATTTTAAAAAAAACTTTTTGTTTTTTCAAAACTTTAAAATCGGAAAAGTTTCAAACTCTAAAAATCATTACATATTTGAAAAAAAAATGAAAAATTAAATATGTCTTGAAAAATGTTGATATTTTGCATATTTAGAATTTTGATTTTGCACTTTGCTGTACTTACAAAATCGAAAAAAATAAAATGATAATAATCATTATATGTGTGAAAAAAATAAACAAAAATAAAACATGTCTTGAAAAATTTTGACATTCTGCATATTTCGCAAATTAACTCAGAATTTCTTCCTAATTTCACTAAAAAAAATAACACTGAAAATTCATTAGAAAAAAATTATTTTGGGCTTCAAATCGATATGAACTTTTTGAATGTAGTTTGATTTCACCTTGTAAATTGTATCTAAAATAATTGTATGACATGAAACATGGTGTGATAACGATTTTTTATTAATTTATACTAAAATTTGTTCACAAGATATTGTTCGAAAGTCATTGTGTCATGATGTCAAGAGTCATGACGCAATAATTTTGTATCTTTTATGAACCGATGCGCTCGAAAATTCCTTTGCGATTACAAAGCCATTTGCTTGAGGGATAACACAATGTGTTTGTTGTAAGTGTTTTACTCTCTTGACGTTTTCAAATTTCTTTTCGATATGACGTCTTTGTTCTGAATAAAACTCTTTGCTCGAAAATCGTATTTCAATGTTTGGAACATTCGAAGGATCATTTGCCCACTCGTATAATGCATTTACCGTCGTAATCTGTTCATCAAATGGTCTCTGTAAACTTGCTCTGGCTGCTTGTCGTTTCAAAGTACCACCAATTCCATCACATGGACCTTTGCCATGTGCTGTTGCAAAGAAATGCCACTCTGCCTTAATGGCAAAATCTCTTTCATGATGACATATGCTAGCAATATTCTTGAAGTTCTTGAATTGCTGCGGGGCTCCGTCGGAATAATAATATATTTTTTGAACATCATTACTCAGCGAGTTTATATATTCAACGACAATTTTCGTATAAATATTGACAGCAACAGCGTCATGACTCATGTTGTCTGAAATGATAACCAAACTTTTGTGACCGCCTCGGAAGTATATAACGGTTGTGTACACCGTAGCCTGTAAATTATTCCAGTGAAAACCAGCAGCTGCTCCTTGCACGACAAATGCGTAATTTTCGGCAAAATCGCTTATTACGAGGAACTCGCCTTCCTGTAATGAATCTTTTAAGTCCTTCATGAAATTACTCTGGCTTTTAGAAATGAATGCGTGTTTCCGAAGATCTTTCATTTTTTGACAAAAGTCATCTATGAAATCAGAAGCTTCTTTTGTAAAAGTTTCAAGTGATGTGCGCTGATTAGTTATCCACTGCTTGTATGTTATTTCCTCAATTCCATTATCAGTGAACAGTGTATTCATGAATTCGGATAAAACACGCGTTCCTGGGCAGTCTGAACAATTGCCGAGGTGACAATTGTCGGTTGCATCAGGGCACACCATAAGTGCAATGCAATCTTCGAAATTGCTAATGTGCAACGTACTGTTCTTGGTGAGATTGCTCAGACCACAACCTGAAATTTACCACCGCAATTAAATGTTTCGGTATTATAAATTAATAATTTTGAGTCGATGAGAATTCAAACTGAGATCGTTTCTTACCTGCAATCATTAACTTGATGTTTTGGTGGACGGAACAGACGCATATTGTATGAGTACCCGAGGAACCAACTAAAACGCAGTGTTTCGGTCTCATAGACGCAAAAGTTGAAAAATCTTCTTATTAGGATGTTCGGATTCAAAACTGATATATAATTCTTTTAAATTGGAAAGAATCAATTTTGTTTGCACATGTATTCGTTTTCCATTCTCATCTCGCACTGATACGAAATCTTTTTTACCAGGCATCGTCATACAGTTTCGATCATCATTATAAAAATCAATCATTGCCTTCTTAACGTCTTCACATATCATCGTATTCCCTGTAATGGAAAAGAGGATATTAAAGATTGCTGAAATCATGTTTTAATTTTATAAATTTATGAAGCTCTAGGTGGCACACACCTCTTCTCGCATCTGGAAGCGACAATATTCCATTTGTTCTCACGAGATTCTTCGATGCTCTTATCATGTACTTTGTTGTGTTCATCACTGTTGCAGTTTTATCTTCACCCCAATCTTGTGGAAGTAACGTTAAAATTTGGAGCTTGTGACCCCGGTCAGTATCACTCGAGTGGAATTTTTCTTTTAATGCAGTAACTAATTTGCGATGATGATGAGCATCATTTCGCTCCTGAGAATCGAATTCATCCTCTACGCCAGAAGTCAATGAACGCTTTAGTGTTGATGAAACTTGATGTGATTTCTGCTCAAGATAGGTATGTAATTTTATTTTTTTTTTTATTGGTGATTCGCCTAGAATTCCCAAGGCCTCATTTATCACAGGTATTCGGGAGTTTAAACTGAGTCCAGATGAGATGCTTGTTTGACTCGATATTGTCCTTTCAGTCAAAGTTTGTGAAGCTTAAAACGAATATTATTAATCGATTTACAGTCTGTTCCACAAGAAAGGGTGCGCGTTTTCTCGAAAAGTTTCAAAGAAAACCCCATTTTTCTTTTTTATCACGAAAGCACGCTTCGAGCACTAGGGCGGACTCTCTTCATAACCCGTCCAAACGCCTTTGTTTTGGATTATGGCCGGGTACCATTTGGGCATGCTTTCGACCAGTTTTTCCGCATATTCTGAACGTAGAGAGCACCATACCCCCCTAATTCGTCCAGAGAGCTGCTTCAGGGTGAATACACGCTTTCCTGCAAGTTTTCTCTTCACGACGATCCACACATTTTCAATTGGATTTGCATCAGGAGATTGTGAAGGCTAGTCTAAAGTCGTCATGCCATTTCCGCTTTCCAGCTCGTGCAGAGGCGACGACTGCGATATTTGGGGTCGTTGTCCTCTTGAAGGATCCAATCCTTATTGTTGGTTCCAAACATCTTTCTGTAGACTTCAGAAGACCACGTTGGTGAATTTTGACCTTTTTTTGAGCGTTGAGGTTCTCTGTAAAGAGCTCTGAACAGCGAAAACCGCGCTGTGAAAAGCGACCCCAAACATCTATCTTTATGTGGCGCTCAACAGTTCGCTGGAGGAAACGCTCACCAGTGGCAGACCAGGCACGTTTTATAGGAAACCATGCCCAAAAGTAAGCTTTGTTGGAAAAAATTATACCGGACCAAGAATTTAGCAGCAGCTGAGTATGAAAGACGTGGTCTGTGTGCATTGGTGCCAAGAAAAACGTTCAGCGTAGATAGCAATAATTGCTCAATGTTGTGCAATATGCAACACTTTAAACGAGACTCAAACAAATCGGTGGTTCCGCCGTAGTCCTTTGAACGTACAATAAGGCCCAAAAAGAAAGGAAACGAAATCTTCAAAACTTCCCGAGAAAACGCGTACCTTTTCTTGTGGAACAGACTGTAAAAGCAACCATCCATTCAAGTCGTACGTGAAAAATCAATTTAAATTCTAATTGACCTAGCGAAAATGACTATATAGTTTCGTGCGCGAGAACCATGTTGATGTCGATTCCGTGTCCTCATTTTTGCTAGGGTGATGAAATATTCCATAGAATATTATTTAAATTACCTGATGCCTGATGTTGATAATATGTCCGGTCTTGGTTGTTTCCAACATTATCTTCACGCACCGGCACATGACGAAGGTTCGCAGGACACTTGGGAATAAACTTGGGCTCTGTATTTTGTAGTTTTTTTCTGCATGATGAACATACACGCAGCGGATCATCTAAACTCCATTTATTCCGAACTTCTTCGGATACCCACCGTAAGCCTACGGATACGCGATGTTTCGGTTCCTCAAACGGATTGGAACAACGATCACGAAACGACATATTTGTTTTTACAAAGTGTGTCACATCTACGCGATCGTCATCGACCTAACTCAAAAGATGTTGGTAGTCCTGGTACACAATCAGCCAAAAATCCGTCGAGTAGCTAGTTCCAAGAGTTGCCGCTATAAAAACAAGCGCTGAAACCGGTAGAAAACATTCGCCGCCGGCTTTAGCGCTTGTTGCGCCTAGATTCGGCCACGCGCTCTCCCCGCTCTAGGCACAGCAAAGTGCAAAATCAAAATTCTAAATATGCAAAATATCAACATTTTTCAAGACATATTTAATTTTTCATTTTTTTTCAAATATGTAATGATTTTTATAGTTTGAAACTTTTCCGATTTTAAAGTTTTGAAAAAACAAAAAGTTTTTTTTAAAATAGAAGCAAGCCTCGGCCCACTCCCAAATTCAGAACAAAAGTATTTGTTTATCACTCAAAATTTTTAGAAAAAAAATCAGAATTTTAAAAACGGTCCTTCTTTGAGTTTGTTCTTATTTTTGCAACTTTGATGCGCGCGCATCACCCTTGGAAGTAGCGGGAAAATTCTGGAAAAAAATTACAGCCTACTTGGCGTCGAAACAAAGCCAAAAAAAAATTTGTGCAACGATCGGAGAACCCGAGGGAAATCACCCCACGGTTTCATTTGGAATACCCCATATATATATATGTAGGTATCGGGGGGGGGGGGGGCGAATGAATCACGCTTTCCACCGGTTCACCACTTAATTTCGTTTATTAATTTTATAGATATTTTCGGCGACGTGCTCTCGCACTCGAATACAAATCTCAACTGCCTATGAACTGTTACAGTTCACTAGGCCTGTACGCGATCCGAAAGATCTCGAAGATTCTCGAGTCGTGTTTACGTGTAATGTACATGCGGGTACTCTGTACGTGTGTGTTGTGTACGTGTACTTGTACGTGTACGTGTACTTGTACGTGTACGTGTATGTGTACGTGTACGTGTATGTGGCGACCGCCACATGTCTTCCTTTTTTGGTGTGAAAGTCAGGTTTAGAATAAAAATTAAAATATTTGCAAGTATAATACACTATGTACAAGAACGGTAGTGGTTGTTTGAAAGGAAAAAAAAATTAACGAAAAAAAAAACTCGCGGCGAATTTCCGCTGAAAAACAGAGAAAAAAAATGCACGTGTTATATTTTGAAATGCCCGTGTCTCTTTTTGTTCGTAGACGATATGCTTGCAGTGCTTGTACTTGGTCCATCAAGCACTGATGATTGTGTTGGTCCTGGAACGAGGTCTGCTTGTTGCGTTGTTCGATCTTCTCGAACGAAATAAGCTGGTTTGAGTCGATCGACTGATACGGCTGTATGTTTCTTCCTGAGATCGATTACGTAGTACTTCTCGTTTCTTTGGATGACCTCAAACGGCCCTTCGTATGGCGCCGAAAATGAGGTTCCAATTTGACCTTTTCGCACAAACACGTAAGTCGTTTTATCCAGATCTTTAAAGGAAAACACGGGGTGAGTTCCGTGTCTTGAAGTGTTTCCCGGCATTAGATCTTGGAAATGTTGTCGTAGCGTTTTTACGAGTTCTGGAGCTCGGATTTCTTTCGAAGATGACGTCAGAAATTCTCCAGGAAGACGAATTGGTTCTCCGTAGACTAGCTCTGCAGGTGTTGCTTTAATATCATCTTTCCAGGCTGCTCTGAGACCCATCAAGACTGCAGGTAGCGCGTCATACCACGTTCCTTGGTGGCATAAAAGCGCTGCCTTGAGTTGTCGATGTAATCTCTCGACGAGGCCATTAGCTTGTGGATGATACGGAGTCGTTCTCAAATGTTTCGTACCTAGGAACTGATTTAGTTTTCGGAACAGATCCGATTCGAACTGGCCACCCTGGTCCGAGGTGATCCTCTCGGGGATTCCATAGCGAGCGATCCAGTTGAGTAGAAATGCTCGGATAACGGTCTCAGAATTTGCATTTTCGAGCGGAATTGCGTCCGGGAATCGGGTGTATCGATCAACGATAGTTAGGCACTGGCGAAATCCTCTTGATGGCGGGAAAGACACCAGGTCTATGTGGATATGTTGAAATCGTTGAGTCGGTAGTTTAAAATGTCCAATTGGTGCAATGTTGTATCTTGTGATTTTGTTCCGTTGACATTCGATGCATGCTTTTGCCCATTCCCGGCAATTCTTATTCATTGATGGCCAGACATAGCGTTCGGCAACCAACTTCAAAGATGCTCTTTGTCCGGGATGTGCAAGTGAGTGCAGGGATTCGAATAATTGCTTCCTGAATTGTTCTGGAACGTATGGACGTACTGAATTTGACGAGACGTCACAAAACAGTGAAATGTCCGGATCTCGATAACGCATTTTCTTGAGTTGGAGTCCTGTATCATCGCTTTTAAGTAGATTTTCCAGTTCTCGATCAGCCATTTGGGCTTGAGCGATATCCTGCATCGAAACTGCTGGCGAGATGGCGTCTACTCGAGATAAGGTAGCTGCGACGATGTTGTTAGATCCAATAATATGCTTGATGTCCGAAGTGAATTGTCCGATGAAATCGAGACGTCGAAATTGCCACGGCGAGGCTCTCTCAGGCCGCTGTTTGAACGCGTGAATGAGAGGCTTGTGATCCGTGTGGATGCTGACATGTCGGCCCTCGAAGATATGTTTGAAATGTCGGACGGCTTCGTAGACGGCGTGAAGTTCACGATCGTACGTAGACAGTTTCTGTAAATTCGGTGCTAGTTTCCGACTGAAAAATGCTAACGGTTCCCAGGAACTTCCACATCGTTGTTGAAGAACTGCTCCGATCGCATGCTCGGATGCATCGGTGAAGATGGACCACTCAGCGTTGACATCGGGATGAGCGAGAAGTGCTACATCTGCCAAAGCTTGTTTGCTTTTGCCGAATGCTTCTTCCAGTTCCGGAGTCCAGGTAACCGGCGAAGAATTTTTAATAGCAGGTCCAGAGAGGAGCTGGTTTAACGGTGCAAAAAGCTGTGCACATCCTTTGATGAAACGCCTGCAGAAATTGATCGTGCCGATAAATCCTCGAAGTTTTTTGATGTTTTCAGGACGCGGAAAATCGGCGATTGCATTCACTCCGTCCTGCGGTGGTCTGATTCCTTGGGTGGATATTGTGTGTCCCAGGAATTGTACTTCGCTTTTTCCCAGTTGACATTTTGCGGCATTAATGACCAATCCACAGCCTTTTAATCGCTCGAACAGGGTGGTCAAGTGCTCGTGGTGTTGGTTTTCGTTTTCTGAAACAACTAGAATGTCATCGATGTATGGAAAAACGAATGGTAAATCTCGTGTAACTTCGTCGATAAACCGTTGGAATGTTTGTGCGGCATTGCGCAATCCGAACATCATTACCGGAAATTCGAATAATCCGAAAGGTGTAATAATTGCTGTTTTTTCGATATCTTCGGGTGCCACCGGGATTTGATGGAATGCCCTTACCAAGTCGATTGTTGAGAAAATTGTTTTACCGCGAAGATTCGCAGCGAAATCTTCTAAGTACCGAACTGGATATCTGTCCGGGATAGTGCGATCGTTCAAACGTCGGTAATCACCGCAAGGTCGCCACTCGTCTTTTCCTTTGGGAGCAAGATGGAGTGGTGATGACCATGATCCGTTGGATCGTCGGGCGATTCCGAGGTTGATCATTTTTTCGAAAACTTCTCGTGCGATCTTGAGTTTGTCGGGTGCCAATCTCCGAGCCTTGCTGCAGACTGGTGGTCCCTCAGTTGTCGTGATACGATGGACGGTGGCATGTTGCGCTTGCTGTACACTTCCGTTAGGCTTGGTAATTTCGGGAAAGGTTGAGAGTAACTTCCAGTACGGTGAATCACTGTCTCCTTGAAGTACTCTTATCGATGCTATTGCCCGAACATTCAACATCCTCCCGGCAGTGGTCATACCCGTAATTCCATCGACGATGCACTGGTTTTTTAGGTCAACGAGCAGGCTGAAATGACTGAGAAAATCAGCGCCTATTATCGGGTGTGAGACATCTGCAATGATGAAACGCCAAGTCAAATCTCTGCGCAGACCAATTTTCAGTGTGATGTGTTCATCACCGTATGTTTTGATTGGTGTATTATTTGCTGCATATAAAAAATAACTCAGCGCTACTGAGGAAGCGCGTTTCGGGTATACGGATACTTCCGAACCAGTGTCGACGAGAAATTCAACACCTGAGATGCTGTTTTTGACAAATAGGCGGGTTGATTTTTGAGAGTCAGTTACCGCCTCTACGAACTCTCGCTTCCGTTTCCCTGAAACTTACAACCGGGTACACATTTCCGCGAATTTTTACCAAATTTATGATGATACCAGCAAATACCTGATTTGTGGATTTTTGTATTGTCGCGAGATTTACTTCTCGAGCGACTGCGGGATCGTCGTGTGTTGTCGGAGCGATTTCCAACAATCTCGGCCAGCTGGGATATTTGTTTGGTTAGAGCTGCGATTTGACCTTGTAAATCCGAGACAACAGCAACGCTGTTCGGCCTCAGAATTTCGTTGAGAGCGTCGGCAGCTTCGCACAGTTGGTCGACCGTTGCGTCCTTTTGAATTACCAAACCTGCTCGAATTTGCTCTGGAAGATGCGACAACCATCGCGCTCGAAGGACCTCCTCATCGATGTCCGGAACGAGACTTTTTAAATGGCGAAGGTGTTGCGATGGTTTCCGGTCACCCAGGCTCTCACCGTCGAGCAATTGTAAAAGTTTTGCTGCTTTTGATTTAGAAAAACGAGAAATTAATGTTGATTTTAATTTCTGATACGGTACCCCGATTGGTGGGTTTGTGATGATGTCCTCCACCTCGGCTGCGGAACGTGTATCAATCAACGGTACGGTAGAATGGAACTTTTCTTCTTCCGTGATAATTTTCCGATTCCGAAATTGCGATTCAAGCTGAGCGAACCATAATGCTGGTCTTTCCGCACAGAAAGGCGGGGCTTTAACCTCACTCACTATCGTATTTTGTATCGAGCTCAGATCGCTGAGCGCGTTTTTGAATTCGTCCTGCATGTTTACACGGGGAGCGTCGCGAGATGTTTACACTTGGGACCGGCGCTGGGGATTCAAAATGTCGGGCGACGCACTGAGTAACGGTTTCACCAATGGTCTTTTTTTTCCACCACTAACGCAGCACAGCGTCCATGGGTGCTCGGCAATGCGCTAGCCCAAACGGCAAAAAAAAAAAAATAAATATATATGAAAAACAGCGTAAAAAAAAAAAAAAATGAAAAGTAAATTTTTATTTTAGTACTTCGTAGAGCGAATTTTTACTCCGCGAGAGACACCAGGTAGTTCGAACGAGCGGGCGAATTATACCTGTAATTGCGATGGCGCGGGAGCGAGAATAGCGAAAAATGGCGAGCGCGTGGCACGTGTCGTCGCGAAAAATACGAAATATCGTTAATGTGATCGATTGCACGCAAAATCACTGTGGCTTCCGAGATCACGTCGGGGTCACCAATGTAGGTATCGGGGGGGGGGGGCGAATGAATCACGCTTTCCACCGGTTCACCACTTAATTTCGTTTATTAATTTTATAGATATTTTCGGCGACGTGCTCTCGCACTCGAATACAAATCTCAACTGCCTATGAACTGTTACAGTTCACTAGGCCTGTACGCGATCCGAAAGATCTCGAAGATTCTCGAGTCGTGTTTACGTGTAATGTACATGCGGGTACTCTGTACGTGTGTGTTGTGTACGTGTACTTGTACGTGTACGTGTATGTGGCGACCGCCACATATATATATATATATATATATATATATATATATATATATATATATATATATATATATTATATATAAAATACGTCACAATATATATATATATTGTGACGTATTTTTTTGTAGCCAAACGATAACGGTCGAGAGCTTACGGAAACCCCACAATCTCATCCACACGTCACCTTCGGCCACGCACCTCCGTTCCCGCACCCGCGCTTCCGGTGGGCGCCAGCCAATTTTTGTATCGCCGGTATTGACAAACCGGACTAAACTGGGAGTCGAGTGGGACCTGGCTCGACTCCACTAACCCGCGATGCGGATCCTGGGACCTACGGATTCGCACGCTAACGATAACCGTCAATCCTTTTGGTCGCGAAGGATTGACAAAACGCAACCGGGTGCAGTCACGGAGCCGCATGGTTGCGGAAATGCTCTACCGCTCAGGCTGTGGGTTGTGGTAGAGGGGTCGTGATCCTTATTGGCCGATGAATAACGAGATCGTCATTATCCAACCACGAAAACAATAATTTCTGAAATAACGGTAACACTCAACTAATTTTTATTAGTGAGTTACGAGAACCAATCGTACGCAAGCCCACACGCAAGCGTCCGGGGAGCGCGACAATCCGAGAACATGACAAAACGGGAGCTAGCTCTACACCTCGCGTGAGCGAGACAGAGACACAAACATCGAGATCTATCCGCACGCCCCACCCATCGCTTGCGCGCCAGCGATGGTGGGGGAGGCGCACGGGAGCTGTGCTCGAGCCGAAGGCCCGAGACAGACTGAATAGAGAAATCTCGATCAACGATATTCGCGTAATCGTTGGATAACTGTTCGATAACCGCAGCCCTCTCTCTCGGGTTACCTCCGAACCATAGACGAGACCATAATGCCAAAATATGCCGGTATCCTTGTAAGGTCGCTCAGGATCGCATCCCCTGGTGCATCACGCGAGAAGAGGGCACTTTCTCCACAAACAAAACATACACAGCACGAGGGGTCCCACCCTTGCCCGGAACCAAAAAACCTCCGCCCGTTCTCCAGCGTGACGCACTCTTTTTATGGGGCGCAGGCATTGCAGCCCGACCTCCACGAATCCCTGAGCGAACCTCGTCGGGCGCACTCCACTGCCGGGTAGCTCATTTCCTCGAGCGTCACTCCGCACGACAGTTTCGTGCGCTCCGAACACAAACACATTCACACTGTAATAATTAATTCTTGTTATGTGTGTATTGATCGGGTTCCCGAGGGGCGCTTGGGAGGTGATGGTTGTTTTTAGTAAGCAAAAGATGTTCAATATCAAATGATATCTCGTTTAATGATCACTATGTCACTTGAAGCAGAACAGAAAAATCAATTACAATCGAATCGTCCACTGACGCGTAAGCTCCTTCAATGAACTTGTGTGTCTAATGACACCGAAACAAAAGAAATTAATATTGTCGGGTCATCCGCAAACGCATAAACGTATTATAACGAAAATTGTACGTCTTTCGACACCAAAAGAATTTAATGTCATCGAATCATCCGCAAACGCATAAACGTTTTATAATGAAATTTGTGTGTCCATCGACACCGAAACAAAGAAATTAATATTATCGAATCATTCGCGCACGCATAAACGTTTTTATAATGAAATTTGTGTGTCTGTCGACACCGAAACAACGAAATTAATATTATCGCATCATCTTCAAACGCATAAACGTTTTATAAAGAAATTTGTGTGTCCATCGACACCGAAACAAAGAAATTAATATTATCGAATCATCCGCGCACGCATAAACGTTTTATAATGATATTTGTGTGTCCATCGACACCGAAACAAAGAAATTACTATTATCGAATCATCCGCGCACGCATAAACGTTTTTATGATGAAATTTGTGTGTCCATCGACACCGAAACAACGAAATTAATATTATCGCCTTATCCGCAAACGCATAAACGTTTCATAATGAAATTTGTGTGTCCATCGACACCGAAACAAAGAAATGAATATTATCGAATCATCCGCGCACGCATAAACGTTTCTATTATGAAATTTGTGTGTCCATCGACACCGAACCAACGAAATTAATATTATCGCCTCATCCGCAAACGCATAAACGTTTTATAATGAAATTTGTGTGTCCATCGACACCGAAACAAAGAAATTAATATTATGCCGCGGATAGGCTCCAATTGTCACTCGACGCGATCACAAATATATCTGAGCACTGTATTTGATCAACAATGTGTGATTTTCGTGACACGTGGTATTCGCGCAAGACAACATGGGTGACCAACGGCGTTTTCGTCCGTTGGCCGGTACCTGACGTTTTCGGAGCGAATCTGATGCAATCGGTCGTGGTAATCCCGAAATATCTTAGTCGTCGTCACAATCGTCGTTCTCCCGATGATATTTCCTGTAGTGTGTCGACTTCACCGGTGGTTCGTCCTCACGATGTGGGTATGGCGATGGCTCGCCGTCCACGCGGAAAACGTGGCGTCTCGTCAAAATGATGGAAGCCGGCCGGCGTACATATGACGGGTTGTCTTCACATGGGCGTGTGATTTTCGTTTGACCAGCGAAAAACGTTCTCTTCGTCGATACGGATGCACATTTGTGTCTGATATACGGCGATCAATAAAAATTGGTTAATACTTTACAAAATGAGCATCAGCTCTGATAATATTACGAGTCGACGATTTACAAGTTCGTTGGTGAATGCCACTAAACGGACCGCTTGTCCCTCTCAGCTCGCCCCACTACCCGCAACCTGAAACCCTTTAACTCCCTAGATACAGACTCCAACGCCCTCTCCTTATGACTAGCCTGGGCGACCGAACGACAGTCGTCAGCGCGCGAACTTTCGAATGCTGTATCAATTCAATGGTCACAACACACACACACGCAAACGCAACCAATCATATCACAGTCACACTCATGACGAGACCCATCGGAATCCGAAATCTGTTCGATAACTGTCGGTTCTCTGGAGGGTAACCGAGAGAGAGAGACGGAACACGCAACCGCAACGGTCACATCGGTACAAACGAGATCCTTGTGACCGTGATTTAAAAAAGGATGCAAAGTAGAACCTTGCACATTGCTCCCTCATAGTTTTGTACCGTTTTTAAATTATCGAGATGTAAAGTAGAACTTTGCTTATGGCTTCCTCATCTTCTTACACATTTGCCAAAGCTTCCCCTAAAAAGAACCATGTGTCGATCAATTTTGGCTTCCTCATAGAGGGAGCTTTGGCAAATGTGTAAGAAGATAAGGAAGCCATAAGCAAGATTCTACTTTACATCTCGATAATTCAAAAACGGTAAAAAAATATGAGGAAGCGATGTGCAAGGTTCTACTTTGCACCCTTGTTCACTTTCGTGACGTTGAGGGCTCCTTGTGAGTGTGATGTAAGTCGAAATCAATATACATGGGGCAATTCATGTGAAATTTGAAAAATTATAATTCGCAGAAAATCTGAACTCCTTGTTAGATTTTATCCAAATTCAATAGGAAATCCCTTCGGATGATAGTGCAACTTCGTACTAAATTTCAGCCGGATATCTAGAAAATTATGGAAGCTAGAGCACTTACATTGATTTTTGGAAAAATTTCAAAACGCCATAAAATATGAATGGCTTGATGGATTTCGCCCAAATTCAATCGGGTTTCTCTTTGGATAATTGCGCGACTTCGTACCAAATTTAAGTCCGATATCTCAAAAATTGCTCCAGTTAGAGTGTAAAGATCGTTTTTTTCACATTAAAAAATGCTTTAAAAGTAAAGCAATGCGTGGATTTTTTCCAAATTCGGTATCGAGCATCTCCCTGTACTCGTACAACATTATACTGAATTTGAGCTCGATATCTCTAAAATTGTGGGAGCTAGAGACCAAAAATAATTTTTTGAATTTTGAAAAAATGCTGTGAAAACAAAATAACTTGATAGATTTTTCCAAAAATTAAATTGTGCTATGCGCCGTGAACTCTTCACATGTGTGACAAATTTCAGCTTGATATCTCGAGCCGTTCTCAAGTTGTGAGCGGTCAACCATTACTACACACATACACACACACACACACACACACACACACACACACACACACACACACACACACACACACACACACACACACACACACACACACACACACACACACACACACACACACACACACATACATCCGGACATTTTTTCTAAATTTGTTTTTTAGGTGTTTTGAGACATACTGAACACGTTTTCATGAACGTCTCGAAAAAAAAAAATTTCACGAAAACAAAGCTTCCTCTATGAGGAAGCAAAATCACGTCACAATATATATATATATATATATATATATATATATATATATATATATATATATATTGTGGTGGGTTCGTGGCCGAACCGTCGTCGCGGTGACAAAGAAAAAGATGACTCGAATAAAACAAATACATGATTACAATGATATTTTGAGTTCGTCCCGAGACGGTAATTAGACACGAGACTCACCGGTACGGAAGCGACGATTACAAATCCCCGGGACTGAGATTCGGATCGGTATTAGATTAAAATATTCCACGGGACTTTTCATTCTCTCGGCCCTCTGGTAATCGGAATATTTGGCTTCCGGAACCTACTGTCACGACGACTTTCGCAGAACAGCCAAGATTTGGGTCGTGACAGGTGGCTCGTGCCCTCACGCCTCTACTTTCTCACATTACATCGCCGGAGGGGGCAGGCGACCAACTCTGACCCCTCACCCCTCGCGTATTTTTCGGGTGTCCACGCTCACGATATCTCTCCTCTCGCAATTCGGAAAACGGAGAAGTCCGTGTGGCGTCTTGACGGGGGGTACCCCACTTCGCTGACATGCGGGGGACTACCCCTCTCGTTTCGCTCTATTGCTCCGTCCAATACGATTCTTCCGGTAATGTTCGTCGTTGCGGTAACGTCTCGCCGCTCGGGACGATTACATGTATGAAAAATGAAATAAAACAAAAAGAATTAATTTAAATACGTTCAATTTCCCTATCCTGACCATGGGCTCGTCGGTGTCATCGTGACGAGAGTAACCGGAGCGAGTTTCGGAGGGACGCGAAAATAATTCGCGTTACAGTATATATATTGTGACACAGATCCATACTATTTCTCCTTTTTTCCACATTCTTTCCACATTCCATAGATGCATTCCCACGCTAGTTTTCCCATCAGCCCACCCGTCGGTGGCCACCTGCACCCGCACCCAAAATTATGGTCATCCGGTCCACCACTTTGTGGTTGACCTTCTTCCCGATTTTCCCACTAATTCCCGACGATCCTTTCAAGATTCCAACGCCTTCGCATTCCACGGCCATTATGACTTTCCCGGAATCATTCAGGTCATCTCTTCAAGCATACCCGCCTTTTCCCACACCCTCCTGATTGCACCCCCACCACTCACACCCGCCTGTAGTTATAAGACTCGATGTAACCTAGTCTAGTTAGTTAGTAGTAACTCTGTAAATCGAGCGGAAGCTCTGTCCGACACTGGACTGTTACAATAAATGTCTTTCGTTGTTGACTTTTGTGTCTACCGCGTCTAACCATCCTACAACCGCGTCTTGTGGCCAGATTGGCACCCTCAGTTCATAGACTTTTATCTAATTCGAGTTCGTAACGTAACAATATATATACATATATATATATATATATTTATGTATACATATCTCTGAGACATGAAGCGTTATATCATATCGCGGAGATTTGGCAACGATGTGATCTCGTGGTTGCCAAATCTCCGCACCTTCCGAACAGCTGCCGGCGAGAATCCGCAAAATCGTGTTTCGCCGAGAAATACATACGGGGGAGAGCACGGGTTTATCGGAAATGCTCGGGACAACTCGGGTTTCTACGCCGAGATAGCGGACGTATGTGCGTTGAGACCACGGCAGGGGGCTGACACTGGGACTAATTCTCTTAACAGTACGTGTCCCCGTTATTGTCGCGGCGGTAAACTAAACCACCACGCGGCGCTAGTAGTCACCCGCATGACCCCCACCACCGCCACTCTGCAAAGCGCCCCCCGGAAAGCGCCTCACCGTATTATTTCGTCATCTTTTCCGACACGTGGTGGACCAAGTGGATTAGTGCATATTTTTTTTTTTCGTTTTCTCGATCTGGCGTGTTGTGCTCGAATAAAAAATTTCGTAGTGTGTTGTGAAAAAGCGATAAAAAAAAAACAATTTCAGTGCGTGTTGTGATAAAAAAAAAACAATTGTTGTGGTTTTTGGGGTTTATCTTTTTATATTTAAGAATGCCTGCGTGCGTGGTTCTTGGCTGCACGTCGGGATATCAATCGAACAAGGAAAATTGGGTGCACCTAAATGAACACTTCTACCGGTTCGTGATCTTTTTAGAAGAGCGATTTATGGCTCATCGCAACTCGACACGTGTTTTCGAGTCTATATTGGACCATGTGTATAGCTATGAAAATCTCTCTTTCCCGTGTATAGAACATGCCGATAGTGTTCTTTTACACATTATACAATATTACGTATTGATGCGGATGCAGCAATATGCCGCACGTCTCAACGCAGAAAAACAAAATAACAATCTCGACAGAAAAAAAGTTGCGAAACATTGTAAAACGTGATTTTTAAAAATTATTTTAAAAAATCATTATTTAGAAAAAAAAATGTTCTTCGTTTATTTCGTTTAATAAATATTTTAATAATACAGTGGAACCTCTCATAACGTACGTAATAGGGAGACAATGTACGCTATCTGAAGTACCAATCGCGAGCCAGAACCGGCTGTAGTCGATCGACTGCTCTCCCCACCATTCCCCTTCCCTGACACCCGTGCAGTGCCGTGACTACAGATCCCGTCAGACCCCGTGTTCGCACGTGCCGGTATGTATATATGAGATTTCGTAACATCGTGGATATCGTATATATAAAAAGTAAGTAATTATTTACATATAATAAAAATCAATTATTCGCTGTGAACATTTTGGCTGATACACGCGATTTGTGTTATTAATATGAAAATACTAATAGTTTAGGTAGACATAACCTCGAAAAAACGTTCTTGTTTACAGCGAAATTCTAACCTTAAAATGATTATTTTCAGCATTCTTCAAAAAAAATCGCTATGAGCAAAAATAAAATATTTTTTAAATATGAAAAATTTGACAACATTGCAGTGCAAATGAAACATCTCCCAAAACACGTTTTAAAAAAATACGGTCACCCCTCTTAAGCGCCCTTCTGAAGTGTATGTGCGACGGCCCTGATCAATCCCCCTCCAACCAACCTACTGCGTCCCGACGCTCCGCCCTCGTACGTTATGAGAGTGTACGTTATGAGAGGTTCCAGTGTACACCTATTTGATGTGGATGCGGTAATATTCTGCACGTCTAAACGCAGAACAACAAAGAAACAATCTTGATAGAAAACAAATTGCGAAACATTGTACAACGTGATTTAAAAAAATTATTTTAGAAAATCATTATTTAGAAAAAATAATTTTCTTCGTTTATTTCGTTTGATAAATATTTTAATAATACACCGCATTTCAACAAGTGTAAATATTTTATTCCTTCTGTTCCTTCCCTTATACGCATATACTTTCAAATTCTAACCTAAATAACGAATTATCCGAACGCGTCGAATGCAAATTATGCGGACGCTGCGCGACTGGAGTGGGGGTCATGCGGGTGACTACTAGCGTCGCGTGGTGGTTTAGTTTAGCGCCGCGACAATAACGGGGACACGGTAGACCAGCAGTGTCAGCCCCCTGGACCACGGTCGTATACACAGGTCTGGAAACGAGCGTTGTGGGGGTAGTCTCCTTATTGACGCTAACATTATTTCAGCGGCACGGCACGGCACCGGTGGCGCATGGATCGCCTGTACCCGTGGTTACGTTCCTAACAACGGTGATCGCACCTAACCAAATTCACACACATACGCACTCATTCCTTCAAAATATTATTTTATCGGGGCAAAAGCAGATGTGGAAAACGGCAAATAAAATAAATATACTGTTATCCGTCTTAATAACTGTTGTGATTCGGAAGTGGGTCACGCATGTAAATAAACGTACTTATTGAATTTGTGTATTTATTACGAAGAAAATTGAAAGTTGAACGAAAGGAAAATAGAACGTAAAGGGGCGCCTGCAACATTTACAAGTGATTATCACGCATGTTGCATGGCGGTACATGTTCCGTTTTTGAAATGAAAAATATAGAGTTTACATACCTCTTTGACATATTGTGTTACACGCAACGGACGATTAAACGAACAATCTTTGTCTGACTGATTCCACGAAATGGATCTCCCTTGACGACGTAATATACGGACGGATTTGTTTTCTGACTTATTTTAATTCGTTCTACGACGCTTGCTGACTGACTGACGAATGTTCACTTGCGTATGTCCGGCGTACCAACAGGTATTATGCTCAAGGCGTGTTTACATTCGTCGTCTTGTCGGTGTATCCTTAAGTCTAGTTTCTACGTAAATTTTTCTTTCGTCGTCCGCAAAGTGATTAAATATCAACACTCCTCCTTAATTACTTTGCTCCGTAGATTTCTGAAGATTGTACACGACAACGGCTTTATTGAAATATCTGCTAACTGATCAGCGCTCTTAACATGTTTCAACGTGACGGTAGATCCTAAATGTTCCTGGATAAATTTCCGAGGAATATCGATATGTTTCTTCCCTTTAGTAATTTTACCTTCGTGCGTGTTTTGTAACATGCAGATAGCAGATCTATTATCGACATACAAGGTTGTGGGATTGCTCAGATTTACAATACCTAACCCATTCCCTAAACGTCTTATCCAACAAATGTCGTCGATCGAAGATACTGCGGCTCGATATTCAGCCTCAGCTGTCGAGTTTGCTACATGTCGTTGTTTTTGAGTGTACCATACTATAGGACCTCCTCTTAGTATAATTGCTCCGCTCGTTGACTGTCCGGTCACTGAGTCTCCTCCGTAATCGGAGTCTGTATACGCTGTGAGTTCATTATCTCCATTAAAGAAAATTCCAAGACCCGTCGAGCCCCTCAGATATTGGAAAACACGTTTCACCATTTTCCAATGACTCATCATCGGTTTACTCATTTGACGACTGAGATAGTTTACCGCGAAACTAATGTCTGGACGACTTATTGTAGCTAAATATAGTAAGCTGCCGATGGCTTCACGATACAAATTCAATTTATCGAGAGGTCGATCATTTACAAATTTGTTCTCATCAGTTATCATGCCTCGTTCCATTGTTGTGGACACAGAATTTGAGTTTTCCAATTTGAATCGTTTGAGAATTTTCTCGGTATACTGCGATTGGTTTACGAAAATGCCGTTCGATTTTATTTGAATATCCATGCCCAAATATGACAGACGATTACTTATTGCAGTCTCAAACGTAATTTCAAACTTTTGATTAACTTTTCTCAGAATTTTAATCATTTTGCTTCCTCATAAAGGAAGCTTTGTGATGGTCCGAAAATTTTTTTTCGAGATCTTAATGTCAATAGGTTCAAAATGACCTAAAACATCCAGGAATTACATTTGTAGAAAATGTCCGGATGTATGTGTGTGTGTGTGTGTGTGTGTGTGTATGTATGTGTGTGTGTGTGGATCGACCGTCAAAAATTCAAATGTCTATAACTCGAGAACGGCTTAAGCTACAGCGCTCAGATTTTGCACGCATGTGGAGTCATACAATCTCTATGTCCTGTATAATTTTTGCATTAATCGACGCATCCGTTCGAATTTTACAGCGTTTTGAAATTTTCAAAAAATGTCTGTTACCACTGTAGCGTCCGCAAATTTTGAGATATTCGTCTAAATAGTTCTTCAAATATAGAGTTATACCTAAGGATGTATGGTATTGCATTTGAGCCGAATCCGTCGAGAAGTTCTGATTTTATGATATTTTGAATTTTTCAAAAAATGAACTTTGTCGCTTTATTTATCGTTAACTTCAATCAATCGGATTCAAATTCTCTACAACTATGAAATATCATTAAGCTGTGATACATATTAAATTTGGCGAAGATCGGCCAATCGGATCGCATTTTAGAGCAATTGGAAATTTTGAAGTTCTAACCTTTGCAAATTCAAAAATAATTGACGGACCGTGGTGAAATTTATAGACGTTCATAAGCTAACGTTCACCTCTATTCGTAAGCAAATTTGGTAGACATTGAACGACGCGTTCAAATTTTATAAAACTTTATTTCATATACGGTATAGTGTCAATAAACAGTAGAATGAAAGAGCTGCTCTAATTGAACCGGAACTCGCGACGTGGACGCAGTTTTTGTAAATCTGAACACCTTTTCAGTTCCTTAGTTTGAATAACATTCGAATATCGAATACTATGATCGATTAGAAATGAAAAAGCTGCAAGTTGAAACTTGCAATTTGCTTCCTCTGAGTTGTAAGTAGTGAACGAAGATTCCTTTATGAGGAAGCCAGAAGATAAGTGCTCCGTCATAGCTCCCTCATTCTTGCTTCTTCATAAAGGAATCTTCGTTCACTACTTACAACTCAGAGGAAGCAAATTGCAAGTTTCAACTTGCAGCTTTTTAGTTCATCGTTTCCGGCAATTATGCCGTCATCGACAAACAGAATCACAATGATGCTTTCATCTTTATTGTAATAGACACACGGATCGTCATCAGTGCTTTCAAATTCCAACGTTTCCAAATACGCTGTGATTTTTTTATTCCAGTTTTTAGGTGACTGCTTCAACCCATATAGACTTTCAATTAGTTTACAAACGCGTCCTGAATTATCGTCAAAACTTTCTGGTTGATACATGTATATACTTTCTTCTAAATCTCCATGTAGGAAGGCCGTTGTTACATCAAAAGTCATTAATTTTATTTTGTTTGACGCGGCGAGACTTAGCAAGAGTCGAATCGATGCGTGTCGAGCGACGGGACTGAAAGTTTCGAAATAATCTATACCCTTTTCTTGCTCAAATCCTCGCGCTACTAGTCTGGCCTTGAAGGTTGTGTCAGATTTTCGACGTAACACCCAGCGACAGGTTAATGGCTTGATATCTTTTGGTGGATCAACCAATTCCAACGTATTCATTTCGACGAGAGACTTGTATTCAGTGTGCATTGCTTTGCGCCAATTTTCATCTTTTAACGCGTCAGATACCGGTATATCATCTACTTGACCTATCATTGCAGCATTTGCTGTTCTGTCTGTCCAGTTCATTTCGTAATCGGCAAATCTCTTTGGCATTTTTAGCTCACGACGATTTTCCAATTTTACCCCTTCATTTTCATTTCTAACTTCAATGTTCTCAGGTAATTCGCTATTTTGACTTTCATCTGACGTTTCCGATTCAACTGACTCGTACTCGGAATCTACTTGCTGATTTTCAAAAGATTCTTCTTCGTTTACGTTTTCGTTTAAAGATACCTGCAGTTCTGTGCGACTTTGGTTTCATTGGAATTTCTCATCGAAAATAACATTGCCGGAACTGATCACATAATTTTTCTCACTCACGTAGATTCTGTAACTCGGCGAATCCAAATCATAACCCACAAAAGTTCCTTTTAACGATTTCGTGCCTATTTTTGTTCGCTAGTGGTTTGGCAACAACACGTAACAATCACATCCAAACGTTTTCAGTTTTCTGATATCGATTGTACGCCCGAACCACAATTCAGATGGTGTCTTTCCTTCTTGTGAGCTCGTACCTGTCTGATTAATTGTAAAAACTGAATAGTTAATTGCTTCTGCCCATAGATTTTCGTTTAGTTCTTTTGCTTGTATTGCAGTTCTAGCAGCTTCGACAATCGTACGCATTTCGCGTTCGATTCTGCCGTTTTGTTCCGGCGTATATGCGTTTTATTTACTGTGAAAAATTCCTAAGCTGTCTAACAGTCTTTTAGTGTTCGAATTTTTAATTTCCGTGCCATTGTCTGACCTTAGATTCTTAACTTGTCTACCGAATTGATTTTCTACCAATTTTAGAAATGCGTCGAGCTTAGCTTCAGCCTCATCTTTCGTTTTAAGAAAATGCACTGTTCGATAGTGCGTGAAGTCGTCTTTCCACAGCAGAAAGTACTTGGCTCCTCCTAAAGATCTGATATCGATTTCACCTAAGTCCACATGTATCAGGTCTAGCGGCTGTGAAGCAACCTTGGTATTTTTGGGGTGCGATACTCGCTGTTGCTTTCCATACACACATTCTTGACATACGTAATCGTTCCAATCATCGACGTATTTGACACCCTTTTTGTCTAAAGCCTTTTTAACGTACTTCACATTTTGATGAGCCATCCGTTCATGCCATTGTCTAATGGATACGTTGACTAAACAACTATCTAAGCTAGCGGACTCGTTCATAATACTGTCTTTCTCGTCCATACGGAATATTATTTTAAATAAATTTCCATCTCTCTTTGCCATTGCCACAATTTCGTTTTGGTCTCTGGTCAGGAAAACAGATTTTTCGGAATCAGCTGACTGAGTATAACCTTTATCTTATATTTTTGTGACTGAGAATAGATTAAAGGGCATCTTTGGTGTGTGCAGTACACCTGTTAATTCGATTTTATACCATTTTTTTCCATCAAATGCTTCTAGTTTGACGTTACCTATACCAATGCCTTCGATTTTGGTTGCATCACCAATTACGACCATTACGGGTTTGTCGAGTTTCACGTAATCACTCATCCACTCTGCACGAGAGGTCATGTGCTGTGTCGCAGCGCAATCTTGATACCATAGCTCGTTACGATTTTGCTTAGAATTTATGTAATCTACGTTCGCAGCAGATAATCCGATTGTTATAAATGCTCGACGACCGCTTTTATCGTTATTCGAATCGTTTTGGTCAGATCGTCCGTTTCTGTCTTTGTTATTCCAACAGTCTTTCGCGAAATGACCCTTCTTTTTACATATGTTGCAACCATAATTTTTCTTACAGAACTCTAAATACTTTGCAGATGGCTTACTTCTACAATCTTTCTTTATATGCCCTGTCTTACCGCATTTGTGACATTCAATTTTATGATTCGACGTTTTGTAATCTTTTCCCATCTGTTTCGATATAAGCGCGTTACGAGAACTTTGACTTTCGCTTTTACTTTCATTTAATCTGTCTTCTTCCAAACGTAGGAATTCGAAAAGCTTGTTTAAATTTTTATCTGCACTTCTCATGCAGTCCCAAGAGGTTCGAAAATGATATAGCTTTGGTGGTAACATGTTTAAGATTCTCGACATAACCCAACTTTCTTTGATTTCTTCACCTTCCGCCGTTAGTTTGTCAGAAAGTTGTTGAATTTGCATGCAGTTTTCGATAACGGATTTGTTTTCGTCGTATTTATAACTAAAAAACGATCTTTGCAAATTTTCAATGGAGATATCTGACTCTTTCTCGTATAACATTTCGAGTTTTTCGAGCATCGACGTCGCGGTCGTACAATTACAGATTTTCTTTGCTATATTGCCACTCATGTTTAACCCTATTATTGTTTGAGCTTCGATGTCCTTCTTCATCCAGGCCTTGACGATTGTATCCGTTTCTTGTCCTGGCGGTTTAACCTCAGCGCCCGTTGCCACGTGGAAGATATCCCTCGTTTTTAAGGTTAGGTTCAGCTTGAACCTCCATGACTCGTAATTCACTTTTAATTGACTATCTTCGGCGAGATTTTCTAGTTGAGATCTCACGATATCCATGATTCTTCCTTTTATTTATTTTCCTTTATTTTCTATTTTCCTTTTTGTTCAACTTATCTTAATCTTTCACGCAACTCTCGTTATGCCTGGGCCCATAACCTGTTGTGATTCGGAAGTGGGTCACGCATGTAAATAAACGCACTTATTGAATTTGTGTATTTATTACGAAGAAAATTGAAAGTTGAACGAAAGGAAAATAGAACGTAAAGAGGCGCCTGCAACATTTACAAGTGATTATCAGACATGTTGCATGGCGGTACATGTTCCGTTTTTGAAATGAAAAATATAGAGTTTACATACCTCTTTGACATATTGTGTTACACGCAACCGACGATTAAACGAACAATCTTTGTCTGACTGATTCCACGAAATGGATCTCACTTGACGACCTAATATACGGACGGATTCGTTTTCTGACTTATTTTAATTCGTTCTACGACGCTTGCTGACTGACTGACGAATGTTCACTTGCGTATGTCCGGCGTACCAACAGGTATTATGCTCAAGGCGTGTTTACATTTGCCGTCTTGTCGGTGTATCCTTAAGCCTAGTTTCTACGTACATTTTTCTTTCGTCGTTCGCAAAGTGATTAAATATCAACAATAACGAATGAATAACTCCCGGTAAATAAATAAAAAGTTTAGCATGTATTTTTCTAGGTTTCTTGAGACTGCGGTAAGGAAAATACGGCCTATGTTGCCTTACAGCTTCAATAATATATGTTAACCAGATCGTGAGGGATTGCAGCCTGCCATTTTTCATAGTTTTCATTATTTGCCGGTACTTTGAAAAGTAAATATTTTTGAATTCCGTCCGGCTTGCAATTAGGTACTACGCACTCCCGCGGCATGGTACCATCTAACCTAAATAAGACCGTGGCCAAATGAAAACTTCTAACACTGGGTACAGGCGATAGCAGCGCCGCGCTGAATCGTGGCCAGCGACGGAATAAAAAATGGCGTCAATAAGGAGACCATGGCCAACCATTGAAATCCGGCTTCGTTTCCAGACCTGTATATACGACCGTGGTTGAGACTGGATCGGGCCGCTAATAAACGTAGCGTTCTGATTGGCCCGCTCTGTGCATGATCTAACCGTAGGCGGGAGATGCGAATGTGACAGAAAGAGTTTATAACTTTCTGACACTGCGTTTGAGGGTATTCGTCTATATGTTCACACACACAGGAAGCCAAAATTGATCGACACATGGTTCCTCATAGAAGAAGCTTTGGCAAATGTGTAAGAAGATGATGAAGCCATGAGCAAGGTTCTACTTCACATCTTAATAATTTAAATAAAGAAGCCATGAGCAAGGTTCTACGTTACATCTCAATAATTTGAAAACGGTACAAAACTATGAGGAAGCAATGTGCAAGGTTCTACTTTGCACCCTTGTTTACTTTTTTTTATTGTTACCGTTGCGACGACCGTTCGACCGTGTGGTTGAACGTACTGAGAATTTCCGCGGACGCGTGGGCTTGTCGGTTATGAAACTTCCCGTACCGTCAATTTAACATCACGTATTACCGTTTCTTTTTTTTGGTGAGTCGAGTCGATGGGATTATTAATATAATAAATTATTTTGTGAATCCGGCACCGAAGTGGTTGAGGATCACGTTTTGTTCTTTTTAGTAAATTCTCTTTCTGTAATAAATTATTTTGTGAATCCGGCACCGAAGTGGTTGAGGATCACGTTTTGTTCTTTTTAGTAAATTCTCTTTCTTTAATAAATTATTTTGTGAATCCGGCACCGAAGTGGTTGAGGATCGCATTTTTTTTGGGTAAATTCTTTTTCTTTTAATAAATAATTTTGTGACGCCGGCACCGATCGGTTGAGGGTCACGTTGTATTCTTTTTTTCGTTCTTGATAAACCCATCGTGACTCGACTCTCGCGACGCCGGCACCGAATCGGTCGCGGGTCGCGCCGTAGTTTGTTTTATTATTTATGGTTTATTAATTCGGCAATCGTTTATTTATTTTGTTGAAATACGAAACTTCCGGGATTGCGCGGGGAAGGCGGACGGTCCGCGTGAGAGTGCGAGTGTGAAACGCGGTTAAATTATTCATTCTTTTTTTTTATTTGTATTTCTTTTGACGCGGTGGACCGAGTAGCCGCAATCGGTGTGGGGGTGAGAGTCGCGGTTTTCTTTGTATTTTTTGTTAATTTTGTTTCCGGAAGAGTGAGAGTGAGTGAGAGAGAGTGTGGGGGCCGTCCGACTTGTACCGCGGGCGCGAGCGAGAGCGTGTGTGTGTGAGAGAGAGAGCGTGTGTGCGTGAGTCGAAGCGTGTGTGTGTGAGTGTGAACGAGCGGGTATAATTATTCCTTATCGTTGTTTTCTTTTATTTTATTTTGTGATATTCTTTTTTTTCTTTTTTTGTAAAATAAAACTAATCCCGGCCGGAGTGTGGCCCGGGAGAGGTTGACCATTGGGGACATATTCTACCGGTACTTTGCTCTTCCCGGTAGACAATTAAAAATCGACGTTAAACTCGAACCTCTATTTTTTTGTTTATTATTTATTTAATTAATCTACACGACGACCTACGAACCCCGCCACTCTATCGAGAGCAAAGCTGCGGTTAGTCGGGAAACCCAGCTCGACTCCTCAATATTTTCTCCGGTGCACTTGCACCTGGCGCCCATGAAAATAAAAGGGGAAAATATTGAGGGGTTTAGCTTTGTCATCGGGAGAACGAAAATCCCATTACAATATATATATATATATATATATATATATATATATATATATATATATATATATATATGAGCGATTCCACGTGACTTCAGCCACTCAAAAAAAAATTTTTCCACAAATAATTTTAAAAAATTGAGCTATTTTTTTGCAATATATTCACCGAGTGCCGATTTTTTAAAAATTTTTTTGACGGTTTTATCGTTAATTAACGTTTTTTTGTATTTTTCCGTTCAAATGGCTGTATCTTTGGCAGGATTTGACGTATTTAAATTTGTAAAAAAAACGAAAATATGCGTGTTTTTAAGGCCTTCCAGACAAAAATTACTTTAGATTTTACTGAGCAAGTTGCACGTCCGTTTCAGGGCAAAATATGCAAAAATATTTTTTTTCTCAAAAAATGCATTTTTAATTTTTTTTTTCAAAATTTCCCCAAATTCTGAATAGGAAAAAAGAATTTTTGGTATTTTTTATATCGTGGGACCGGCAAGCGGTAATGCGTAATTTTACCGATTTCATTAATAAATTTTTTTCAGTTTGATTTTTTTTTTATTTTCATGTGCTCCAGTCGCTTGACGCGAGTCCAGAAGCCTCCTTGAAAGAGAAATTAATGATAATCAATGCTTGTTGAATCGCGTAAAGCGGAAAAAATCAGTCACGTGGAATCGCTCATATATATATATATATATATATATATATATATATATATATATATATATATATTGAGACAGAACATTTTTACGCTCGCGGTTCTCAACCTATTTTCTCGCGAGCCACGTTCTACACCTGGCGCGGCCCGGGTCGGTGGCTGCCAGGGCTCAAATGACGTAGACAAATCTATTGATTATTTTAATTGTGTTAATGAATCTAATTTGTTGGGCGCCAGCTAGTCTTTACTAGCAAATTCAATCAGTCAAATATTAATTACTTTCAAGCAACGAGACGACAATGCAGGGGAGGCTCGATTGGGTGACCCTGATTCGTACAAATAGCAAAAATCTCATGACAAGCAAGGACAGTTCGGCAGTGCCAATAAATTCAAATGTACTTACAGTTAGACGATTTATTCCGGGTTATAATTAACAAGTTTCCTCGGATACAATAATTCCTCTTTTGACAATATAATAGATTTCCTTTGCAGACAATTTTCCTCTAGGTACGATCGTCGGTTATTATTCGGTTTTCCATACAATGTTATACTAGTCCATAGTTAATCTGGTCTATATCGTGCGTTTCGACAAGCGGAACGGTCGCACGCTCGACTCGAAGTGTCGCGGCCCAAACGGACCGCGGGCCCGTGGCATAGTCACGTTGGAGGGGCGGTTGAAATATTCGCGCACGCGATGGCATGTTGTAGAGATAACAGACATAGATGTTATCGACAGGACGAATCGACAGAGCGTATACGTCGAAACAATTCTGACAAAATCCGTCCTGTCACACTCTCCCCTCTCGAATTTTGACGTATAGTGGAAGAGATTCGGTACAATTTGTATTTTGACTAGAGACCAAAATAACCGACCGATTGACAATGCATGCTGCCGTTACCTGGTACAACTGAATTCTCCGCACAGCTCGAAAAGTCCTGCTCCTAAGGAAAGAAACAGGTTAGTCATGAGATTTTCGTTTGCTCGAATAACAGAAATTAAGCTGAGCACGGGCGATGATTAGACGCGACGCACGTTATGACAAAGGACAGAAATTTAACCGACTAAGTGATAATCTTTTCATTGACATGTACTGTTGTTTGAAGTCCCCCGATCTGTGAGACACGCTTGTGTTTCATGACCAGTTTTACGACACTTATGACAAACTAATTGGCGGGCGTTGTTGCAATACCGGCCCGTGTGACCGGTTTGGCCGCAATTTTGACAAAATAGTTTACTGGGGTTGACAGGCAGTCTTACTCGTCGATCGCTAGAACTGTAGACCTGGTCATTGTTGAAACTTCGACGGTTATGTTCGTATCCATGCACGTTCCCAAATCGTTGTGTGTTGCTACCCAACCGTTGTGTGGTGGATGACTTTGGATTCTGATTGGGATAGCGTGTGACTCTGGCTTGGGCAGTTTCTAAGATGGTGCCTTGCTCACGCCTTCTTACATCCATGTCCGTGTGATCAGTATCACTTCCCAAGTCCGATAGCCGGTGCTGTTTCGTGCCCGACGTTTTCCGCGAATTTTTTCTGCAACGAGACTTCAGGGCCTCATACTGCCGGTACAAATACGCCCTATGGTTGACATAATGAAGGAACCCGGGGTAATCCTGAAGACCCATGTTTGATATTTCGATCATCAGTCGAGGGGAGAATTTCCGCAAAATCAGGCGGAGCTGTTCTTTGAAAGGTGGTGGCCGTTGCATACGCTCGGAGAGTATCCTTGCTGGACACGCGTACTCGGCAAGCGTTTCACCTTTGTCAATTTTCAAGTCACGAACATTATAAAGAAAATGGGTTGGGGTCGAAGTCCAGAACGAGCAATGTTTAGAAAGGACAAAATCCCCAACGCGCAATACCTTGGAATGAAAATGTTCAGGAAGGGCAAAATTCCGAATAAGATTGTAGCAAACGTTTTGTATGCCGAATGCCTACCAGTCGGCGCGGTTTTCAGCATTTCCTGACTTTCGAGGTTTCCCACGCGTAAACTATCAATGATAGATATATGCCGTCGCGGACTTTTTTATAGGAAATTTAATTCTCTACAACATTGTTTATGTAATCTTTTGGTCTATATAGCGTTGTTTATCCAGCGTTTCGACAGAAACAAAATAAAACGGTAAGAAAACGCCTACCAGCGTTCGGCATATAATACGTTCGCTACAATCTCATTCGGGATTTTGCCCTTTCTGAACATTTTCATTCGAAGCATTGCGCGTTCGGGATTTTGCCCTTTCTAAACATTGCTCGTTCTGGATTTCGACCCCAACCCAAAAAAATCTGCGTCCTCCAACTTTCCTCCCCAGTCGTGGCGAAAGGAACGGGCGAAGTCTTTCCACGTATGCCAGGATTTTTTGTTAACCAGGTACCATGATCGATAAGCACCTCCAAATATTCTTGACAGACAGGGCACGAACAAATCCTTCCGGATGCCACTTGCTGACAGAAGGTCTTTCAGAATTAAGAGGAATTGTTCGGGATCTTTTCCGGTTTCTGGAAAAGAGTGAGACAAGGACTTTTTTCTATTATACGAAACAGCCTTTTACCTGCCGCGGCTGGAGTCTAACGGCTGGCAGGGCTCTGGTTTGACAAATATTTTTATATATTTTGTTGATTTGTTATTATCGATGGGCGCCAATTGATTTATCAAAATCAATAAAGAATTAATTCAATTATTAATATATTTCGATTGCGCGGCTAGAATAACGAGATCTTTCTCAAGGGGATTCACTGGAAGACCCGAGGAAGGATAGATCACACAGAGATTCAAGGGCGGATAGCGAATTCAAGCGAGAATAATGAGATTTCGACTTACGTTTTGAAGCGTGTATTTCAATTGCCTTTGGTTTCCTCTTTTGACGATACAATATTTATTGGTTTCTTTTTGGTTTCCTCTCTTGACAAATCGCAGCTTCGCACGGTTTACGACGAGATACAATAATTATCCGACAACGTTGACGATGAAAATATAACAGTTGTTCATCAACGTTGACAATGAAATTATAATTTATACAATATGAATACGTTCCAATTTATATATTATATGGGTCGAGACTCCTCGAGGGTTGACCTCCGTTGTCTAAGACGTACAACGGTAAAGTAAAGTTTTCGCGGATCAACGGCGACGTCCATCGATCGTTCGGCGTCTCACCTAGAGGAGTCCCGTGACGCAACCATACGGCAGCCAATCAGGCGCGCAGATTGCCCGCTGGTGCTCTCGCTACGTGGTGCGGTCCTGCTGGGTGACAATTCATATATTTGAAATAATAACGGATGGTCGATGATCAGAAATGTCGGTTTCTTATAATAATTAACGCTCGAGAAGTCGAATCGAGCGCGTGACGTCGAGGAATAAATAATTTTCTCTGTCACGAATTTTTATCCGGTCACATTCTCCCCTCTCGAACCTTGACGTCACGGGCACGATCTGCTTGCAATCTGTCAAGAATGGTTTACATTAAATACGGCGAAACTCATGGCCCTCGCCTGGATCATCCCTTGTCGTGTGTTGACAAGCCCTTTTACCACTGTGTGATCTTATTAATGGAGGATAGGTCAACTAGAGACTGACACGACATAGAACGTAATCGATTGTTTGTTTTAGGGTTGCATTAATTAAGTTGTACGTAAATTTAACACCATTCCTGGCGTGGCCAGTGCTAACTCTAGTCGTGAGGAACGCGAGCCGTAATCTAAACAAAATAATCGAGTTAAAGTTATCTTAAGCGGAAATCTTAATACACGACTTTAGCATTGGTTTGAACGTGAATATAGTCAAAGTCTCGTCGATTGACTAATCGAGATCGTATGGTAGATTAACTATAAATGAAACAAAAATAAAACTGTTCTTGAGCGTGGCTCCAATGCACGACGTTGGCATCGACGAAACGAAAAATAAATGAAGGTTTCTTCGGAAGACAGACCCGAATCTGGATGAAGTCTGATGTTGCTCCGATTCGTCAAAGAAATTCCTTGACGCTTGTCAAAGTTTTGTTGGTCATTGGCGTCTTCCGTTCCTGGTTTGTTTTGTGAATTTCGTGGGGACGATGACGCGCATTTCCTCTCCACCGTGTAGCTCAGGTCTCTCGTGCATAATTTCGTCGAGTGAATTTTTTTTTTTGGAGAACGGAGTCAGTGGCCTGTTCTCGTTTTCTTCAGACATTGCCGCCGGTGTTTTCGCTTGTGGATTTGCGATAACAGGTGCGGAGAGCAGTGCGTTCTCTCGAATTGGCAAAATCCAGGCCTGCATGGCAGGTGGCAATCAGTGGAATGGTGATTCCTGGAGCGACAATTCACGCAGCCTGCGTCGTGACGTTTTCCCACGGTGCTGACAAATGTTTGGGTACCTTGATCGACTTTGGTTGACTGCATTCGGTCGATGAGTGCCCTGGACCGCTTGACGATGATGTCCTTGAGCAAGGCTCCGCTGATGATCCAGCAGTCAGCCAAACACAATGGTCGTTGTGGTTCCTCGGAATTACCGAGTTTTGGTACCCCGAACTCCTCCAACATTTTGTCAAACGATGGCATCGCTTCGAGAGGTAGCGGTTCTATCATCACCGAAGGAGCTACGACGGCAGTCGAATCATTGGTGATTCGTAATTCCCTCTTGAGCTCTAATGAGGTACACAGTGCGTGCTTTTCGATTGGTATGCGTTGTCGCAATCTGTTTTCATTTCGCACGTCTCCGGCTGACACTCTCACCGTTGGTCTTGACAATTTTATTTTCGGTGGAGGAAGTGCTCCGATTTCCCTCTACAATTCGAGTGCTTTGCTACTCGGAGCGACTGATGGATCTCCGTGCGCGTCTTCCATTTGACGATTAGCGCGTCCGTAGATCGGAGGGTCGTCACTTCGAACGACCGATCGTTGCAAAGGGTTTGGTATGGCCCCGCCGTGGGTTGAACCCGATTTCTGCGGAGCGATGTCAATTTTGTCGATGGTGTGAGAGCGCTCGCTCTTAGCCACGTCCTCCAGCTTGGCTTGCAGTTCTTTCACGGCGGCCTCTATCTTGGAATTTTGTTGTTTTAATTCTTCCAGCCATCTTGTGTCTGTGAGGCAGTCGTTGTCGCTGGCGGCGTCAGTCGTGTCCTCGTCGAACGTTCGTGACATCTTCTCGTGGCTTCTCCCGCGCGGATATTTGACGAATAACCTGTTGGGATGGTTCATTGGACTCGTGAACTTCGCCGTGGAATTTTTTAGATCGGTTACATAATATTTTCCAATGAATTTTTCGTCCTTATCAACTAATTCTACCATTATTGGCCCAATCGTTCGCTTCACAAATGCCGGGCCGAGGTAACGGTGGCCTAATTTGGCCGAATAACCTTCGACTTTGTTACTCAATTTTTTGTTCGGATAATAGACTTCCGTGCCTATTTTTAGTTCGATTTGTTCTACCCGATCAGAATTAGCTTTGACAAGACGCGTTTTAGCATGTTTTTCTCGTTGGTGGGCAACTGCATGACGTAGTTCGTCAAATTGAGCGATCCGTTTAACCCATTCGTTTACCAGGTCGTCTAAGATCACCCGAGTCTCCCCCACGCAACACTTCCTTGGGTTGACATTAGCTTCACGAGCATAATTTAAATAGAAGGGCGTTAATCTACTGCCGGAGTGGAGTACGGTGTTATATGCGAGTTGAAGTTTAGATAAATTCGAATCCCATTCGGTTTGACAATCTTTTATGAACGCGCCGATCATCGGTTCGATCGTCCTATTTACGCGTTCTACTGGGTTTGCCTGCGGGTGTGCTAACGGGGTGGTGACATGTTTTACCCCTTTTGCTGCCAAGAATGAAGCAACGTCTCTATTCTCGTATTCTGTACCATCATCAGTGACAATTGACTGCGGAATAACTCCCCATTTATGGAAAATAGTGTCTAGTACTTTAACTACGATTTTACCGGTTTGCTTGCGTACTGGAAATAATTCAACAAATTTCGTACCCAGATCTTGCACGATTATCACGTAAGCATTACCCTTCTTCGAACGAGTGAATGGACCTACGGTATCAATGGATAGTTGTGTCCATGGTGTTAGTATAGGTCTTGTCATTGACGGTCCTTTTAACCCTTCGACTGCACACTTCCGCCACCGATCTAGAACTGCATACAGGGTCAAAACGACCCTACGCGATTTTCAAACCGTCATATCTCGGTAAATATGCATTTTTTCGTTTTTTTGTAGTCTTTTTTAGTAGCCAATGATGTATACTTTATGGCCCAAAACTTGATTTTGGCCGAAAACGATCATTAAATGCGAAAAAATGATGAAACTTGGTGGGTCATAATGACCCCATATGCAGTCTAAGGGTTAATAGGTTTTGATTAAATTTTACTTTGGCGCAAACACCGCAGTCTTCGTCGTCGTCTTTCGTTTCTTTTGTAGTGGTCTCGAGAGTTCCGACAGTGGTTATTGTTGTCAATTGTGATATTTGCGCAGCAGGCTCGTTTGACACAGCTGGTTGAATGTAGTCAACGTCTTCGTCAGACCATTTCGAATCACTTGGTAACCCAGACAAAATTTCTAACTTTACTGGATTTTCGTTTTCGTTCGGTTGACAGTCTCGTAATTGTGTCCATTGAGGGTCGTCAGTTTTGGTTGTTCGTTTGTCTAACGTTTTTGTCTGCTCAATGTTAATTACGTTACCATTGGCCTCGCTAATGCCCTCTGTGGCGGTGATCTGAGGTCTGATCACCGCGGGCTTTTGTCGTTTCCCGAACGAGTTGGACAATCTTTGTTAATGTGGCCCTTAGTTCGGCAAATGTGACACACGACCTGCCGGTCGGCAGTACAAGAGCGTGACGTGTGCCCCATTTCGCCACAATTATAGCAAAATACTTTATTTGGATCGAGCGTAAATCTGGATTGCACTTTTGACCCCTGCTTTTTCGAAAAGTCCGTTGCGGTGGTTTTCCTTTCGTCAAAACGTTCGAGATTCTTTTGGAGTCTTTGGTTCATCAGAGTTTTAGAATTATTTGACAATTGTTTCCCGTCTTTTCGGAATGGCTTTTGCTGTATTGCATTAAAGCCAGCTGTACCTGTGTCGTCATCGTCACTGTCGGTTGGTACGACGTCGTGGTAGTCTTCGTCGTCGTCCTGTACGCAGTTTAGTTCGGGTTTTGAGAATTTGTCGCGTGTTCCCCGTTGAGCTTCGACCGATCGACGGTACAGGTAGCTACGCTCATTCACGTAATGTAAGAAACTGTCATAGTTGTAGATTGGTAAATTAAGGACTTCGAATGTTAATCGTGGATTAAATTTGACCAAAATATGTTTCAATTGTTCCCGGAAGGTCGGTGGATGTTGCATTTTTTCAAAAATAAGACGTGCACGGCAAGTAAATTCGGCAAGGGATTCTCCTTTTTCTAATTTCAAATCGCGAACTTCGAGGAATAACACGCCGTCGTCTTTCCTTACCCCCCATTGATAGCGAAAAGCTTTTGTGAAATCTTTCCAGGAATGCCAGTTTTGCTTGTTCAATAGGTACCATGCCTTATACGGTCCTTCAAAAATATTTGAAAGGCAAGGGACGAACAAATTCTTGTTTATCCCACTGACATTTAGTTGGTCCTTCAGAATTGACAAAAACTGATCTGGATCTTTTTCCGACTTGGGGAACGTCAGTTTCCAATTCGCGACAATTCGTCCTATTTTCATTGCTGCGTCCGTGTCACGGTGACTGACCCGAGGGGGTAAATCGTTAGTTGCCCCGTTATTGACGTGTAATGGGGACGCGTGAGGCCCTAGTCGCGAACTGCGGTATTCACGGTAGTGTTGTTGTTCATGGTCATCGCTGTCACTTGACTCGCTACTCTGCCAAGACAATGTACCGCGTCGCGATGACCGTGGTTGATCATAACGTTCGTCGAAATTCTGTTGGTTGTAATTCGACAAATTTAATCGACCTGCGTCCGGCAGTCGAGTATCCAATACGTGTGATTCGCGAAAATGTACGTGCCGTGATTCTACATCTAAGTCTCGGTAATTCTCGATAATATTATTTTGTTGTCGGATTCCAGACGGTCCGACGAAATTTGAATTCCCCGATTCGTTTGACAATCTAGTGTCCACCGGATTATTATTCTGATATGGGTCAAACGATCGCGAGGAATTTGATAATCTCTGACTCGACAATGTTCGCCCATAATTATTTATTAATTCCCCTTGTTGCCCGGCAACAGACGGCCTGGTCAACTCGGTGTTGATCGGGCAATTCGACAATCTATGGTCTACTATGCCGTCTCTATTATTTTCATTTAATATCCTACCTCCTTGCTCGGAAACAGACGTCCTTCGCAATTCGGTGTTGATCGGGTGGTTCGACGATCCAGCGTCTACTATACCGGCTCTGTTATATGGCACGAACGCGCGCTGTGGATTCAATAATCTTTCACGCGTGGATGCCCGTGCATCTTGAATTGATTCATTAATTAAATTACCTCCTTGCCCGGCAACAGACGTCCAAGACAATTCGGTGTTGACATGACTGTTCGACGATCTAGCGTATACTTTGTCATGTCTTATATTATTCGACGGTTCGACTATCTGCGAAGCGCCACCCGTCGCCCCTCCCCTCTCAGACGCTAAGTTCGGATGCGGCGGGATTTCCGTATTTTGAACAATTAATAAATTTATTTTCATTAATATTTCTCCTAATTTTCCCTCGAAGGACTCGACCCGTTCTAATCTTTTTTCAAAATTATTCAGTTTATTTGTCAAGTTTGATTCTAATAATTGGCATTGAACATTTTCTTGTGGTGTCGGGGTTGTCATACGCGAACCCCTCCCCCTGCCGATCGGTGTCTCTGGCCTAATATTTATAGGTAGGACCCCCGTCATTTGGCTTTGCATCGCGCCTGTATCTTCGACACTTTGCTTGCCCGTGGGATCAACCGGCATGTCCCCGCCCTGCGCGTTCCCCCCTCCAGACGGGGTGGGAAACGTTGCGTCGAGAGACCCGGATGGAACCCGAATATCGGCTAATTTTTTATTATTTTCTTTTGACTTCAATAAATTTTCTTTCGACCTTGTAACCCTCTTTGGTGGTGAAAAGAACATAGTCGTCATGCTCTTACATCACCAACGATTAATCATAGATTTTATTATTCACCGAACTTGAATTTGATTTGATTTGATTTCCCCGTAAATTGTCGATTGACAATTGGGATTATAATTGAATTATTTTAGTATTAAGGTATTTATGGATCTTTCTAAATTTAAATATTATTCTTAATTTTGTTTGATTTTATTCAATTATTAATTAAATTTTTATTCAAACATATTTCTTGTAAGCTTTAATTCGGATTTTGTTTTCAAACTGAATTTTCCACGTTTATCTCTTTTATTATTATTATTGTAATTTAATTATTCAAATTCCCTCAATTCTTTTAATTTTTTGCGAATAGTTTTATTTTATCTTTATTGATATTCTTATATTGTTTCAAAATTCATCTGTCCATTAACATATTTTTTTTTTTTTTTTTGCTGAAACGATAATGAAAATAATGTTGACGATAGTTCTTCCAGAACGTGTTTTCGGTCGTATTATTTGCGAACCGAACGATTGAGCCAATATTTTCGACAAACGGTCGACAATTTGAGTTTTATCGCAATTTATACAGAGCACATAACATACAATACATAATAAAGCACAAGCAGATATATTAGTATAGCAAAAGCAGTAAGAAATTCAAAGCGGTGAAATATTATTTGCGGTTGAATATTATAGCGGCGTGACACTGTATGTCGAACAAGCGAGGGATAGAGAGAGGCTATCTCGGCCTTCCTCGCGGTGTTTACATGAGCGTTTGTTTACGGTTGACTCGAGCTCGGCGAACGGTTGGCCGTTGCCACGCGCCTTTGTTCCTGGGACGCTACTTTGTCGTATAATCTTTTCACTGTACGAATTTAATGTTACAAAATTTAAAATTAACTACTTCAAATTATTGTTCTCGAAGTTTGAAATAAATATTTTGATTTTTTGATTTGATTTTTGGAAAAATCTATCAAGTTATTTTGTTTTCACAGCATTTTTTCAAAATTCAAAAAATTATTTTTGGTCTCTAGCTCCCACAATTTCAGAGATATCGAGCTCAAATCCAGTATAATGTTGTACGAGTACAGGGAGATGCTCGATACCGAATTTGGAAAAAATCCACGCATTGCTTTACTTTTAAAGCATTTTTTAATGTGAAAAAAACGATCTTTACACTCTAACTGGAGCAATTTTTGAGATATCGGACTTAAATTTGGTACGGAGTTGCGCAATTATCCAAAGAGAAACCCGATTGAATTTGGGCGAAATCCATCAAGCCATTCATATTTTATGGCGTTTTGAAATTTTTCCAAAAATCAATGTAACTACTCTAGCTTCCATAATTTTTGAGATATCTGGCTGGAATTCAGTGCGAAGTTGCACTACCATCGAAAGAGGTTTCGTATTAAATTTGGATAAAATCCAACAAGACGTTCAGATTTTATGGCGTTTTGAAATTTTTCCAAAATTCAATGTAAGTGCTCTAGCTTCCATAATTTTCTAGATATCCGCCTGAAATTTAGTACGAAGTTGCACTATTATCCAAAGGGATTTCCTATTGAACTTGGATAAAATCTAACAAGGAGTTCAGATTTTATGCGAATTATAATTTTTCAAATTCCATAAGAATTGTCCCATGTATATTGATTTCGACTTACATCACACTCACAAGGAGCCCTCAACGTCACGAAAGTTAACAAGGGTGCAAAGTAGAACCTTGCACATTGCTTCCTCATAGTTTTGTACCGTTTTTAAATTATTGAGATGTAAAGTAGAACCTTGCTTATGGCTTCCTTATCTTCTTACACATTTGCTAAAGCTTCCTCTATGAGGAAGCCAAAATTGATCGACACATGGTTCCTTTTAGGGGAAGCTTTGGCAAATGTGTCAGAAGATAAGAAAGCCATAAGCAAAGTTCTACTTTACATCTCGATAATTTAAAAACGGTACAAAACTACGAGGAAGCAATGTGCAAGGTTCTACTTTGCACCCTTTTTTACAAATTATTTTACAATATTTTCCAGCGTGCCCCACGTTGGGCGCCAAATGAGACAAGGACTTTTTTCTATTATACGAAACAGCCTTACACCTGCCGCGGCCGGGGTCTAACGGCTGGCAGGGCTCTGGTTTGACAAATATTTTTATATATTTTGTTGATTTGTTATTATCGATGGGCGCCAATTGATTTATCAAAATCAATAAAGATTCAATTTAATTATTAATATATTTCGATTGCGCGGCTAGAATAACGAGATCTTTCTCAAGGGGATTCACTGGAAGACCCGAGGAAGGATAGATCACACAGAGATTCAAGGGCGGATAGCGAATTCAAGCGAGAATAATGAGATTTCGACTTACGTTTTGAAGCGTGTATTTCAATTGCCTTTGGTTTCCTCTTTTGACGATACAATATTCATTGGTTTCTTTTTGGTTTCCTCTCTTGACAAATCGCAGCTTCGCACGGTTTACGACGAGGTACAATAATTATCCGACAACGTTGACGATGAAAATATAACATTTGTTTATCAACGTTGACAATGAAATTATAATTTATACAATGTGAATACGTTCCAATTTATATATTATATGGGTCGAGACTCCTCGAGGGTTGACCTCCGTTGTCTAAGACGTACAACGGTAAAGTAAAGTTTTCGCGGATCGACGGCGACGTCGATCGATCGTTCGGCGTCTCACCTAGAGGAGTCCCGTGACGCAACCATACGGCAGCCAATCAGGCGCGCAGATTGCCCGCTGGTGCTCTCGCTACGTGGTGCGGTCCTGCTGGGTGACAATTTATATATTTGAAATAATAACGGATGGTCGATGATCAGAAATGTCGGTTTCTTATAATAATTAACGCTCGAGGAGTCGAATCGAGCGCGTGACGTCGAGGAATAAATAATTTTCTCTGTCACGGATTTTTATTCGGTCACAAGAGATTCCCCATGAACTGACGATTTTATCGACTTCAATTGCCGACGGTTGACAGGTTTTTGACCGCAGCAACGTGTTCTCAGGTCTCGTCGAATTGTACGGCAACTCGTCATCTTCAGAGTCACTTGTACGCCAGGAAATACAACCACGTCTCGCAGTAATTGGTGTTCTTCTGTTATATCGACAAGCACTCGATGGTAATTGGTTATTACCACGAGATCTTGCTGAGGATCGGCAAGCGTAAGTTGATCGGTCAGCTCCGTGTATACGATCAGAGTGAGCTCGTTTACCGCTCGAATTTTGCATCTGTTGAAGTTCCTCGTCCGTCACAAAATTCTCCACAGTGATCGTTTGTCCATTTGACAAGACACGCGTTGTTAGAATTCTGCGGTATATCTGTGTAGGATCGGGGATCACGTATCCATTGTTAAGCTGGATGCCCCGACGATGTTGCTCGGTGGTACCTCGTGATTCGTCAAATTGGCGAGGTATGGTGTCATCAGAATCTGACTCTGACACATGTCCTCTCCTCTGAGGCCCTTGGTTCGTTGACGACGTTGGGACAGCCTTCTAGGAGATGGGTTTGGTGCGCGGCCTGAGTTCTAATTTCAACGC
>OY759162.1:5095856-5119856 GCA_963662125.1 Diplazon laetatorius | reverse complement strand
GTCGCTCTCTTCCAGGAGATGCAGGATCACCGGGACGCACTGGCGAAGGCCCGGGAAGCCCAACGTCAGTCCCGCCAGAATGCAGACGGACCCTGCGAGGGCGGGAGCACAAAATTGGCACCACAGGTACTAGGAATCGGTGGGACCGCATGGGTATCAACAGGAGCAGAAAGCAGGGACTTCGGGACCCAAACCTACCCGGAAACTGGGAGACGGAAAAAGGGGGGACCTGCAAGCCCACGAGGGTTATTTAGGAAACCGGAGGCGGAAAAGAAGAGATTAGCATCGTCCCCTCCGTCCCTGACAACGCCGGGAAAAAAAAGAAGAGACGAGGAGAAAATAGGAGAAAACGCAGAAGAAAACAGCACGCCTCAAAACAACGCGCAGTCTCAGGATCCCGGAGCGCAGTTGCCAGACTGGAAAAAAGTAGTGCGGAAAAATAAGCAGCGGCAAGACAAAAGCCTCACCAAGCCCCACGACAAAGTTATCCGCGGAAGGAGGTCGGAAGCATTCGTGGTGAAAGCAAACGGAGATACGTCGTATTCGGACATCCTCAGGGCAATCAAGGCCAAGGTGAACCCGGAAAATTGCGGAGCTGAGATAGCGGCTATACGCCGAACTCGGGGAGGAGAGCTCCTGGTCGAGATATCTAAAGGGCGCGAGGGAGCAGAAAAGTTAAAAGACGCCGTAGCCGACGTCCTCCGGGACGAAGCTACAGTCCACACAATGACGAAGAGCTATACGCTGGAAATCCGGGACCTCGATGAAGTTACGAACGAAGACGATATAAAGGCCGCAATAACAGCAGCAGTAGGAGACATCGACAGGGAGGTGATCAAGGTAATAGCCCTGAGAAATTCATTTGGAGGGACCCAAGTGGCATTGGTCACGGTGCCACTAAAAATAGCTGAAAAGCTACTTGAAAGTGGGAAAATAAAAATCGGATGGGTCCGGTGCCGAGTCCGACTAAAGGTGCAAGTCCTGCGCTGTTTCCGTTGCCTAGGCTTTGGTCATGTGGCAAGGGACTGTAAGGGGCCGGATCGATCAAAATCGTGCCGCCTATGCGGACAGGAGGACCACCTTGCGAAGGACTGCAAAAGGGAGGCGCTATGCGTCGTATGCAACGAGGACGGAAAGCTAGGGGATGCCAAACACATCCTGGGCAGTGCAAGGTGCCCCTCCTTCCAGAAGGCTATGAAAAAAGAAAGAAATGGCTAAGTTTCTTCAAATAAATCTAGGCAGAGGCCGCGAGGCTCAAGATCTCCTGATGCAAGCAGCCGTAGACAGAGACGCCGACGTACTGATCATTAGCGAACAGTACAGGAAGCCGAGCAGTGGAGCGTGGTTCGAAGACACAACCGGAAGAGCAGCTATTGCGGTTCTGAACAGTGATAGGAAAATCGGAGAGGTCGGGAAACCCGCGGCAGACTTCGTGTGGATCGATATAGATGGGGTAAGAGTATATAGCTGTTACTTTTCACCGAACCGGGAATACGAAGATTTCCTGGGACAACTCGACCGCCTGGAGGAGAGCCTCAGAACAGCCAACTGCGAAATGATAGTAGCGGGCGACTTTAACAGCAAGTCCCCCGAATGGGGCTCCCGCAGACTGGACAACAGAGGCGAAGCACTCTCGGAGCTCATAGCAAGACTGGACCTAGTGGTGCTGAATGAAGGAAACGAATTTACGTTCCGCCGTGGACAGACGGGATCAGTCGTCGATGTTACGCTCGCAACAACAGGAATAGCGGCAAGAGCAGGGGGATGGAAAGTGCTGGGAGACGCTACACTCAGCGACCACCAGTACCTAGAGTTTAGCGTCTACAGGGAACCCAGAACCCAACGGGACCAGGCGAGCAAAGAAAGGGGATGGCTGCTGCGGAGACTCGACCCATCCCGACTGGCAGAGGCGCTGGAAACGGCAAAAGGCCAGAGGCATATGCAAAGGCTCGTAGAAACTAGTAACCTACAGGAAATGGTGCATTACGCGGTCTAGACAATCACCAAGGCGAGTGACGCAGCCATGCCAAGGAGACGGGAACGATCAGGCAAAAGGAAAACGGTTTACTGGTGGAACCTTGAAATCAGTGAACTTAGAATCGAATGCACGGCAGCACGGCGGGCGGCACAGCGGCAAAGGAGGAGGGGCGATGCGCAAGCCACCGAGGTGTTGCAAGCGGCATTCAGAATGGCGAGGAAGAAACTGCGGACAGCAATCAAGACCAGCAAGAAGAGGAGCTGGGACGAGCTATGTCGCTCGATACAAACGGACCCATGGGGACTACCATATAAGATTGTGACAAAAAAATTGGGAGGCAGGCAGCCTATTCCCGGACTGTCGTGCCCGCGGAGAATGAGGGATATAGTGGAAAAACTATTCCCAGTCCAAGAACGAAGGCAAGCGGCCCCCGTGCAAGCCGTCGACGTTAGAATAACACCCATAAGTATTAGCGAGCTGCAAGAGGCGAATAAGCGGCTACAGTCAGGGAAGGCACCAGGCCCAGACAATATCCCGAATGAAATCCTGCGCATGGTAGTGGAAGTATGGCCGGAATTACTCCTAGAAACATATAACCTATGTCTTCAGAGAGGAATCTTTCACAAAAGATGGAAGGAGCAGAAGTTGGTTCTGCTACGCAAGGGAAACAAGCCGCTGGACGACCCATCTTCCTACCGGCCGATATGTCTTCTCGACACGATGGGTAAGCTTTTCGAGAGATTGCTGCTCCAAAGGCTCGAAAAGCACATCGAAAGCAACGGAGGGCTCTCTCAAAGACAGTATGGTTTCAGGAAAGGAAGGTCAACAATAGACGCGATCGCAAATGTGATCGAAACGGCAAATAGGGTGAAGCAGGGAACCTGGAAAACCAAAGGATTCTGCGCACTTGTGACGCTGGACGTCAAAAACGCGTTCAACTCAGCAAAATGGGAGGTAATTCTAGAAGCGCTGGAAAAAAGGCAGACACCAGAATATCTGAGGAAAATGATTAGTAGCTACCTAAGCGAGCGAACCTTGATATATGACACGGCAGACGGTACGGTGGAGTACGAGGTGACGGCAGGGGTCCCACAGGGGTCGGTTCTTGGGCCGTTCCTGTGGAACGTCATGTACGATGGCCTTTTAAGACTCGACCTTCCGGGTGACGTCACCATTGTCGGCTTCGCCGACGACGTCGCCATCGTTGCAGCAGCAAGGTCACCGAGTACGTTGGAAATAGTTGCAAATGAAAGCCTCCGTCGAGCCAGCAAATGGCTGAAAGAAAACGGACTGCAGTTGGCAGTGCAAAAGACAGAAGCCGTACTGATAACGGACAAACGGATCTTCGAGCCACCAAACCTGGTCCTGGAAGGACAAGCCATACCATGGAGTAAGGCGGTCAGATATCTTGGAGTTCAGATCGACAGCGGACTCCGGTACGTGCAGCAAGTTATTAAGGCTACAGAAAAAGCAGCGATAACAGCAGCCGCCCTAGCAAGGCTGATGCCGAACATCAACGGGCCTCGGGAGGAAAAAAGAAGACTGCTGAACAGCGCAATACACGCACAAATACTGTATGGGGCAGAAATATGGGCAGGAGCAGTAGACAAGGTGGCGGCAAAACGGAGGCTAGCCTCAGTACAACGGAGGAGTGCCTTGAGGGTGATATCTGGGTACAGGACAGTCTCCGAAGGGGCGACCCTGGTGCTAGCGAGCACTCCCCCGATCGACTTGTTAATCCGAGAAAAACAAGAAGTCTACGTGGAACTGTGTCAGCATGGTCGTGGACACGAAAGAGACGAGCAAAGAGAAGCAGTAAAGACGAGAGCACGACATAGGCTCATGGAACGATGGCAATATAGGTGGGACAGCGATGCAGCAGGGCGATGGACCCATCGGTTGATACCCAATATAGTCGCATGGCAGAGCCGAAAGCACGGGCAAATGGGATATCACCTCACACAAGCTCTTACCGGCCATGGATGCTTTAACGCCTACTTGGAGAAGATAGGCAAAACGAATAGTTCGGCGTGCCTCTTATGCGGCGAAGGTCCGGACGACTCACGACACGCAGTGTTTCTATGTTCCGCAACGGAAAGCAGCAGAACCACGATCGAAGAAACCATAGGAGGAACAAAAATAGATGAAAGGAACCTGATAGAGGTCATGCTGTCAAGCGAACACACCTGGGAAGTGGTAAAGGCGTGCATTACGGATATAATGAAAGGGAAGGAGCAAGCAGAGAGACAAGAAAAAGCGCGGATAACCGCGAGCAGAAACGCGCAGACGGACCCAGTACCGTAGAGTCGGTAAAAAACAGTACGAGCGAACAAGCCAGAGGAACATCGAAGAAGAGCCCAATGTGGCAAAAATCACAACACACAGAGAATGCGAAAGCGGGGCCAGTGTGGAGTGAGGCGAAGGAGGAGGGGTTTTAGTCAGTAAAAATCTGACACTACCCATGAGACCTGGGTGTCTTTTAGAAGATTTCCCCTCCTCCAAAGAAAAAAAAAAAAAAAAAAAAAAAAAGACACAGACACAGACACAGACACAGACACAGACACAGACACAGACACAGACACAGACACAGACACAGACACAGACACAGACACAGACACAGACGCAGACACAGACACAGACACAGACACAGACACAGACACAGACACAGACACAGACACAGACACAGACACAGACACAGACACAGACACAGACACAGACACAGACACAGACACAGACACAGACACAGACACAGACACAGACACAGACACACACACACACACACACACACACACACACACACACACACACACACACACACACACACACACACACACACACACACACACACACACACACACACACACACACACACACACACACACACACACACACACACACACACACACACACACACACACACACACACACACACACACACACACACACACACACACACACACACACACACACACACACACACACACACACACACACACACACACACACACACACACACACACACACACACACACACACACACACACACACACACACACACACACACACACACACACACACACACACACACACACACACACACACACACACACACACACACACACACACACACACACACACACACACACACACACACACACACACACACACACACACACACACACACACACACACACACACACACACACACACACACACACACACACACACACACACACACACACACACACACACACACACACACACACACACACACACACACACACACACACACACACACACACACACACACACACACACACACACACACACACACACAACACACACACACACACACACACACACACACACACACACACACACACACACACACACACACACACACACACACACACACACACACACACACACACACACACACACACACACACACACACACACACACACACACACACACACACACACACACACACACACACACACACACACACACACACACACACACACACACACACACACACACACACACACACACACACACACACACACACACACACACACACACACACACACACACACACACACACACACACACACACACACACACACACACACACACACACACACACACACACACACACACACACACACACACACACACACACACACACACACACACACACACACACACACACACACACACACACACACACACACACACACACACACACACACACACACACACACACACACACACACACACACACACACACACACACACACACACACACACACACACACACACACACACACACACACACACACACACACACACACACACACACACACACACACACACACACACACCACACACACACACACACACACACACACACACACACACACACACACACACACACACACACACACACACACACACACACACACACACACACACACACACACACACACACACACACACACACACAACACACACACACACACACACACACACACACACACACACACACACACACACACACACACACACACACACACACACACACACACACACACACACACACACACACACACACACACACACACACACACACACACACACACACACACACACACACACACACACACACACACACACACACACACACACACACACACACACACACACACACACACACACACACACACACACACACACACACACACACACACACACAACACACACACACACACACACACACACACACACACACACACACACACACACACACACACACACACACACACACACACACACACACACACACACACACACACACACACACACACACACACACACACACACACACACACACACACACACACACACACACACACACACACACACACACACACACACACACACACACACACACACACACACACACACACACACACACACACACACACACACACACACACACACACACACACACACACACACACACACACACACACACACACACACACACACACACACACACACACACACACACACACACACACACACACACACACACACACACACACACACACACACACACACACACACACACACACACACACACACACACACACACACACACACACACACACACACACACACACACACACACACACACACACACACACACACACACACACACACACACACACACACACACACACACACACACACACACACACCACACACACACACACACACACACACACACACACACACACACACACACACACACACACACACACACACACACACACACACACACACACACACACACACACACACACACACACACACACACACACACACACACACACACACACACACACACACACACACACACACACACACACACACACACACACACACACACACACACACACACACACACACACACACACACACACACACACACACACACACACACACACACACACACACACACACACACACACACACACACACACACACACACACACACACACACACACACACACACACACACACACACACACACACACACACACACACACACACACACACACACACACACACACACACACACACACACACACACACACACACACACACACACACACACACACACACACACACACACACACACACACACACACACACACACACACACACACACACACACACACACACACACACACACACACACACACACACACACACACACACACACACACACACACACACACACACACACACACACACACACACACACACACACACACACACACACACACACACACACACACACACACACACACACACACACACACACACACACACACACACACACACACACACACACACACACACACACACACACACACACACACACACACACACACACACACACACACACACACACACACACACACACACACACACACACACACACACACACACACACACACACACACACACACACACACACACACACACACACACACACACACACACACACACACACACACACACACACACACACACACACACACACACACACACACACACACACACACACACACACACACACACACACACACACACACACACACACACACACACACACACACACACACACACACACACACACACACACACACACACACACACACACACACACACACACACACACACACACACACACACACACACACACACACACACACACACACACACACACACACACACACACACACACACACACACACACACACACACACACACACACACACACACACACACACACACACACACACACACACACACACACACACACACACACACACACACACACACACACACACACACACACACACACACACACACACACACACACACACACACACACACACACACACACACACACACACACACACACACACACACACACACACACACACACACACACACACACACACACACACACACACACACACACACACACACACACACACACACACACACACACACACACACACACACACACACACACACACACACACACACACACACACACACACACACACACACACACACACACACACACACACACACACACACACACACACACACACACACACACACACACACACACACACACACACACACACACACACACACACACACACACACACACACACACACACACACACACACACACACACACACACACACACACACACACACACACACACACACACACACACACACACACACACACACACACACACACACACACACACACACACACACACACACACACACACACACACACACACACACACACACACACACACACACACACACACACACACACACACACACACACACACACACACACACACACACACACACACACACACACACACACACACACACACACACACACACACACACACACACACACACACACACACACACACACACACACACACACACACACACACACACACACACACACACACACACACACACACACACACACACACACACACACACACACACACACACACACACACACACACACACACACACACACACACACACACACACACACACACACACACACACACACACACACACACACACACACACACACACACACACACACACACACACACACACACACACACACACACACACACACACACACACACACACACACACACACACACACACACACACACACACACACACACACACACACACACACACACACACACACACACACACACACACACACACACACACACACACACACACACACACACACACACACACACACACACACACACACACACACACACACACACACACACACACACACACACACACACACACACACACACACACACACACACACACACACACACACACACACACACACACACACACACACACACACACACACACACACACACACACACACACACACACACACACACACACACACACACACACACACACACACACACACACACACACACACACACACACACACACACACACACACACACACACACACACACACACACACACACACACACACACACACACACACACACACACACACACACCACACACACACACACACACACACACACACACACACACACACACACACACACACACACACACACACACACACACACACACACACACACACACACACACACACACACACACACACACACACACACACACACACACACACACACACACACACACACACACACACACACACACACACACACACACACACACACACACACACACACACACACACACACACACACACACACACACACACACACACACACACACACACACACACACACACACACACACACACACACACACACACACACACACACACACACACACACACACACACACACACACACACACACACACACACACACACACACACACACACACACACACACACACACACACACACACACACACACACACACACACACACACACACACACACACACACACACACACACACACACACACACACACACACACACACACACACACACACACACACACACACACACACACACACACACACACACACACACACACACACACACACACACACACACACACACACACACACACACACACACACACACACACACACACACACACACACACACACACACACACACACACACACACACACACACACACACACACACACACACACACACACACACACACACACACACACACACACACACACACACACACACACACACACACACACACACACACACACACACACACACACACACACACACACACACACACACACACACACACACACACACACACACACACACACACACACACACACACACACACACACACACACACACACACACACACACACACACACACACACACACACACACACACACACACACACACACACACACACACACACACACACACACACACACACACACACACACACACACACACACACACACACACACACACACACACACACACACACACACACACACACACACACACACACACACACACACACACACACACACACACACACACACACACACACACACACACACACACACACACACACACACACACACACACACACACACACACACACACACACACACACACACACACACACACACACACACACACACACACACACACACACACACACACACACACACACACACACACACACACACACACACACACACACACACACACACACACACACACACACACACACACACACACACACACACACACACACACACACACACACACACACACACACACACACACACACACACACACACACACACACACACACACACACACACACACACACACACACACACACACACACACACACACACACACACACACACACACACACACACACACACACACACACACACACACACACACACACACACACACACACACACACACACACACACACACACACACACACACACACACACACACACACACACACACACACACACACACACACACACACACACACACACACACACACACACACACACACACACACACACACACACACACACACACACACACACACACACACACACACACACACACACACACACACACACACACACACACACACACACACACACACACACACACACACACACACACACACACACACACACACACACACACACACACACACACACACACACACACACACACACACACACACACACACACACACACACACACACACACACACACACACACACACACACACACACACACACACACACACACACACACACACACACACACACACACACACACACACACACACACACACACACACACACACACACACACACACACACACACACACACACACACACACACACACACACACACACACACACACACACACACACACACACACACACACACACACACACACACACACACACACACACACACACACACACACACACACACACACACACACACACACACACACACACACACACACACACACACACACACACACACACACACACACACACACACACACACACACACACACACACACACACACACACACACACACACACACACACACACACACACACACACACACACACACACACACACACACACACACACACACACACACACACACACACACACACACACACACACACACACACACACACACACACACACACACACACACACACACACACACACACACACACACACACACACACACACACACACACACACACACACACACACACACACACACACACACACACACACACACACACACACACACACACACACACACACACACACACACACACACACACACACACACACACACACACACACACACACACACACACACACACACACACACACACACACACACACACACACACACACACACACACACACACACACACACACACACACACACACACACACACACACACACACACACACACACACACACACACACACACACACACACACACACACACACACACACACACACACACACACACACACACACACACACACACACACACACACACACACACACACACACACACACACACACACACACACACACACACACACACACACACACACACACACACACACACACACACACACACACACACACACACACACACACACACACACACACACACACACACACACACACACACACACACACACACACACACACACACACACACACACACACACACACACACACACACACACACACACACACACACACACACACACACACACACACACACACACACACACACACACACACACACACACACACACACACACACACACACACACACACACACACACACACACACACACACACACACACACACACACACACACACACACACACACACACACACACACACACACACACACACACACACACACACACACACACACACACACACACACACACACACACACACACACACACACACACACACACACACACACACACACACACACACACACACACACACACACACACACACACACACACACACACACACACACACACACACACACACACACACACACACACACACACACACACACACACACACACACACACACACACACACACACACACACACACACACACACACACACACACACACACACACACACACACACACACACACACACACACACACACACACACACACACACACACACACACACACACACACACACACACACACACACACACACACACACACACACACACACACACACACACACACACACACACACACACACACACACACACACACACACACACACACACACACACACACACACACACACACACACACACACACACACACACACACACACACACACACACACACACACACACACACACACACACACACACACACACACACACACACACACACACACACACACACACACACACACACACACACACACACACACACACACACACACACACACACACACACACACACACACACACACACACACACACACACACACACACACACACACACACACACACACACACACACACACACACACACACACACACACACACACACACACACACACACACACACACACACACACACACACACACACACACACACACACACACACACACACACACACACACACACACACACACACACACACACACACACACACACACACACACACACACACACACACACACACACACACACACACACACACACACACACACACACACACACACACACACACACACACACACACACACACACACACACACACACACACACACACACACACACACACACACACACACACACACACACACACACACACACACACACACACACACACACACACACACACACACACACACACACACACACACACACACACACACACACACACACACACACACACACACACACACACACACACACACACACACACACACACACACACACACACACACACACACACACACACACACACACACACACACACACACACACACACACACACACACACACACACACACACACACACACACACACACACACACACACACACACACACACACACACACACACACACACACACACACACACACACACACACACACACACACACACACACACACACACACACACACACACACACACACACACACACACACACACACACACACACACACACACACACACACACACACACACACACACACACACACACACACACACACACACACACACACACACACACACACACACACACACACACACACACACACACACACACACACACACACACACACACACACACACACACACACACACACACACACACACACACACACACACACACACACACACACACACACACACACACACACACACACACACACACACACACACACACACACACACACACACACACACACACACACACACACACACACACACACACACACACACACACACACACACACACACACACACACACACACACACACACACACACACACACACACACACACACACACACACACACACACACACACACACACACACACACACACACACACACACACACACACACACACACACACACACACACACACACACACACACACACACACACACACACACACACACACACACACACACACACACACACACACACACACACACACACACACACACACACACACACACACACACACACACACACACACACACACACACACACACACACACACACACACACACACACACACACACACACACACACACACACACACACACACACACACACACACACACACACACACACACACACACACACACACACACACACACACACACACACACACACACACACACACACACACACACACACACACACACACACACACACACACACACACACACACACACACACACACACACACACACACACACACACACACACACACACACACACACACACACACACACACACACACACACACACACACACACACACACACACACACACACACACACACACACACACACACACACACACACACACACACACACACACACACACACACACACACACACACACACACACACACACACACACACACACACACACACACACACACACACACACACACACACACACACACACACACACACACACACACACACACACACACACACACACACACACACACACACACACACACACACACACACACACACACACACACACACACACACACACACACACACACACACACACACACACACACACACACACACACACACACACACACACACACACACACACACACACACACACACACACACACACACACACACACACACACACACACACACACACACACACACACACACACACACACACACACACACACACACACACACACACACACACACACACACACACACACACACACACACACACACACACACACACACACACACACACACACACACACACACACACACACACACACACACACACACACACACACACACACACACACACACACACACACACACACACACACACACACACACACACACACACACACACACACACACACACACACACACACACACACACACACACACACACACACACACACACACACACACACACACACACACACACACACACACACACACACACACACACACACACACACACACACACACACACACACACACACACACACACACACACACACACACACACACACACACACACACACACACACACACACACACACACACACACACACACACACACACACACACACACACACACACACACACACACACACACACACACACACACACACACACACACACACACACACACACACACACACACACACACACACACACACACACACACACACACACACACACACACACACACACACACACACACACACACACACACACACACACACACACACACACACACACACACACACACACACACACACACACACACACACACACACACACACACACACACACACACACACACACACACACACACACACACACACACACACACACACACACACACACACACACACACACACACACACACACACACACACACACACACACACACACACACACACACACACACACACACACACACACACACACACACACACACACACACACACACACACACACACACACACACACACACACACACACACACACACACACACACACACACACACACACACACACACACACACACACACACACACACACACACACACACACACACACACACACACACACACACACACACACACACACACACACACACACACACACACACACACACACACACACACACACACACACACACACACACACACACACACACACACACACACACACACACACACACACACACACACACACACACACACACACACACACACACACACACACACACACACACACACACACACACACACACACACACACACACACACACACACACACACACACACACACACACACACACACACACACACACACACACACACACACACACACACACACACACACACACACACACACACACACACACACACACACACACACACACACACACACACACACACACACACACACACACACACACACACACACACACACACACACACACACACACACACACACACACACACACACACACACACACACACACACACACACACACACACACACACACACACACACACACACACACACACACACACACACACACACACACACACACACACACACACACACACACACACACACACACACACACACACACACACACACACACACACACACACACACACACACACACACACACACACACACACACACACACACACACACACACACACACACACACACACACACACACACACACACACACACACACACACACACACACACACACACACACACACACACACACACACACACACACACACACACACACACACACACACACACACACACACACACACACACACACACACACACACACACACACACACACACACACACACACACACACACACACACACACACACACACACACACACACACACACACACACACACACACACACACACACACACACACACACACACACACACACACACACACACACACACACACACACACACACACACACACACACACACACACACACACACACACACACACACACACACACACACACACACACACACACACACACACACACACACACACACACACACACACACACACACACACACACACACACACACACACACACACACACACACACACACACACACACACACACACACACACACACACACACACACACACACACACACACACACACACACACACACACACACACACACACACACACACACACACACACACACACACACACACACACACACACACACACACACACACACACACACACACACACACACACACACACACACACACACACACACACACACACACACACACACACACACACACACACACACACACACACACACACACACACACACACACACACACACACACACACACACACACACACACACACACACACACACACACACACACACACACACACACACACACACACACACACACACACACACACACACACACACACACACACACACACACACACACACACACACACACACACACACACACACACACACACACACACACACACACACACACACACACACACACACACACACACACACACACACACACACACACACACACACACACACACACACACACACACACACACACACACACACACACACACACACACACACACACACACACACACACACACACACACACACACACACACACACACACACACACACACACACACACACACACACACACACACACACACACACACACACACACACACACACACACACACACACACACACACACACACACACACACACACACACACACACACACACACACACACACACACACACACACACACACACACACACACACACACACACACACACACACACACACACACACACACACACACACACACACACACACACACACACACACACACACACACACACACACACACACACACACACACACACACACACACACACACACACACACACACACACACACACACACACACACACACACACACACACACACACACACACACACACACACACACACACACACACACACACACACACACACACACACACACACACACACACACACACACACACACACACACACACACACACACACACACACACACACACACACACACACACACACACACACACACACACACACACACACACACACACACACACACACACACACACACACACACACACACACACACACACACACACACACACACACACACACACACACACACACACACACACACACACACACACACACACACACACACACACACACACACACACACACACACACACACACACACACACACACACACACACACACACACACACACACACACACACACACACACACACACACACACACACACACACACACACACACACACACACACACACACACACACACACACACACACACACACACACACACACACACACACACACACACACACACACACACACACACACACACACACACACACACACACACACACACACACACACACACACACACACACACACACACACACACACACACACACACACACACACACACACACACACACACACACACACACACACACACACACACACACACACACACACACACACACACACACACACACACACACACACACACACACACACACACACACACACACACACACACACACACACACACACACACACACACACACACACACACACACACACACACACACACACACACACACACACACACACACACACACACACACACACACACACACACACACACACACACACACACACACACACACACACACACACACACACACACACACACACACACACACACACACACACACACACACACACACACACACACACACACACACACACACACACACACACACACACACACACACACACACACACACACACACACACACACACACACACACACACACACACACACACACACACACACACACACACACACACACACACACACACACACACACACACACACACACACACACACACACACACACACACACACACACACACACACACACACACACACACACACACACACACACACACACACACACACACACACACACACACACACACACACACACACACACACACACACACACACACACACACACACACACACACACACACACACACACACACACACACACACACACACACACACACACACACACACACACACACACACACACACACACACACACACACACACACACACACACACACACACACACACACACACACACACACACACACACACACACACACACACACACACACACACACACACACACACACACACACACACACACACACACACACACACACACACACACACACACACACACACACACACACACACACACACACACACACACACACACACACACACACACACACACACACACACACACACACACACACACACACACACACACACACACACACACACACACACACACACACACACACACACACACACACACACACACACACACACACACACACACACACACACACACACACACACACACACACACACACACACACACACACACACACACACACACACACACACACACACACACTGTTCGAGAATTATGTTTTTTTTGTCGAGGATGATGAAATGCCGGTGGATGTCACACACGTGGGGATTGAAATTATGATGCACAATGTAAAAACTCGATAGTATGCTTTATTCAAATTCATAAATCACGTTGTTCACTTGAATTACAAAAAAACTTGACGATCGTGGATCGCAACAATCCGTTTAGTCGTTTGCGTGCGAGTTAGGTTGTCGTAGCGAGGAGATTGCTCATGTGATTGTACTAATACACATGGACGCCGGTGCACTCTGAACGCGGAGCAAAAGAAAAGGGGGCCACGTGGTGTGACCACCGGTGCCCAGTGGAAAATCATATTAATTATTTCCTGTTTTGATAAGAAGGTGCCCGGTGAGAAAAAGCGAGGTGCGTTGCACAGTTTGTTCGGTACCGAATCACGTTGTGACGAAGTTGAGATTTTACAGTACGAGGAAAGAAGGGGGGACGCGACGTGTACCCGAGAGCGCGGTCGAAACAACAGTAGCGAAAAATAAAGAGATGTGAGTATCGAGAGCTACGGGGTTCACGTTCACGGACTTCGCGTTGTGGACGACACAGGTGTGTTGGTGCGTGTCTGTGAGAGCGCCCGGACGGTGCTGCCCCAATTTGACGAGTGGCCACCGTGCGCAGATGTGTTCCCGAACATTCCGCCCGCGATCATCAAGGTGTTGATGATGACGTTGATTCGGAAACAGGCAGAAGTGCTAATTTTGCAATTGGTCGAGTTAACGTGGTTGTTGCTGTTTTGATAGTGACAACACGGGTAAGACCATCTGACCCTGGATGTAGTTTAAGCACTCTTGCAAGTGGCCACTTGGATGGTGGAAAGCGCTCATCAGTCAGCAGGACCAGTGACCCAATCTTGATGTTGTTGGCTGGGTGATGCCACTTTGAGATCGCTTGCATGCGTTGCAGGTATTGAGAAGACCATTGCGTCCAGAATCGTTGTAGGTGTTGTTGAATGAGTTGCCATCTTGCTCTCGGTGAGAGATTTGCGTGTTCAACTGTCGGTTCAGGCAATGTTGAGATCGATTTTCCCAGTAGAAAATGCGATGGTGTGAGTACCGCAAGATCGTCAGGGTCGTCGCTGAGAGGTTCCAAGGGTCTCGAGTTTAGCGTTGCTTCAATTTGTGTGAGCAGCGTTGCATACTCTTCGTATGTTAACAGCGTGGTTTTCACTGTTCGTTGAAGATGGTATTTGACCGATTTTACGACCGCTTCCCATTTGCCACCCATGTGTGGCGATGCTGGCGGGTTGAATGACCAGGTTGTATTGTCGTTGATGAGAGTCTTGTCAGCACCAATGAAGTTGGTTCCGCAGTCTGAGTAGAGTGTGTGTGGAATTCCGCGTCGAGAAGTGAAGCGGCGGTATGTAGCGATGAACCCTTCAGTTGAATAATCTGTGACCAATTCAATGTGTACTGCGGATGTGGAGAAGCATACAAAAACACAGATCCACCCCTTTTGTGTTTTTGCGCCTCGTCCTTTCCATGTTTTGAGAGTAAGTGGGCCGGCATAGTCTATGCCGGTGTGAGAAAATGGCAATGAAGGTGTAACTCTCGAGAAAGGTAGTTGGCCCATCAGTTGATGGGCACGGATCCCCCTCTGTCGAGCACACACAACACACCGTAGCACATGAGATTTGATTGTTGCCCGTCCACCAATGATCCAATAATTTTGTCTGACGTGGGCTAATGTTAATTGAGTACCTCCATGCAGTGTACATCTGTGGGAAGCATCAACAATTAGCTCAGACAGTCGAGAATGGCGAGGCAATATGGCTGGATGTTTGCACTCATAGTTGAGATGGGCATTGTCGATCCGACCTCCAACTCGAATCACTCCTTGATCGTCGATGAAGGCAGTGAGACGGCTGAAGACGTGTGATGGTGGTAATAAATTGTTACTCTTGAGCATCTTGAGTTCGTGATGGAAGAAGGCAGATTGCGTTGCCTTAATCCAAAAGAGTTGTGCCCTCTCGATTCCAGATGCCGAGTTTGAGATTGTGTTGTGAGGTTGACGTTGTCTTAACCTTGAGATAAATCTGAAACAAACTGAAGTGATGGTAAATAATTTGTTAAGCGATGAGTATTTGTATATTAGATCCCAGTGATAATCAGGATTTTGTGTTGTCAACACATTAGCGATGCCAGGACGAACTTCTTGTGCACTAGAAGTGTCCGTAATTGTCGAGATTTTTGGCCAATTTTCACTGGATTGAGATAACCATGGTGGTCCCGTCCACCACAGTGTGTGTTGTTCAAGCTGAGCTGTTGAGATGCCTCGGGAGGCACAGTCCGCAGGGTTGGATGTACCGGGAACGTGTCGCCAGTGAGCATTTGGTGTTAACTCATGTATTTGCGTTACACGGTTCCGAACATAATCCTTCCATCGAGCTGCTGGTGATTTAATCCATGTATGTGTCACTTGAGAGTCCGTCCACAGATAAACATTTGAAATGTTGAGCTTGAGATTTGCTTGAACATGCTGCATGAGCTTGGCGAGCATCAGCGCAGCGGATAATTCGAGTCTCGGGATTGTAATTTTTTTGAGGGGTGCGACTTTCGTCTTGGAACACACCAGTGACGTCACTTTGAGATTTGTGGACGGCGAGAAGACAGCAATGTAAATTACTGCTGCCATGGCGAGTTGAGATGCGTCAGAGAATCCATGCAATTCCACTGTTGAATCATCGTATGTGTTGAACCACCTGGGTATCGAGAGTCTGGCCAGACTTGTCAGATCTTCTCTGATCGCGATCCATCGAGATGTGACTTGAGACGGCAGTGGATCGTCCCAATCGAGTTTGTGTAGCCATAATTCTTGTAGCAACATCTTTGCACGAATTATGACTGGAGCCAGGAGGCCGAGTGGGTCGAATATTTGTGCAACGTCAGACAGAATGAGACGTTTCGATAGTTTGTGATGCGTAGGTGCCTTTGTTGCAAATGTGAACTCATCGTTGATTGAATTCCATCGTAGTCCGAGAATTTTGGTGTTGCAGTCGTCGAGAGATATTGTTGTATTTTGTGGTTGATCATTCGCCGAGATTGAATTGAGGAATGCAGTGGTGTTGGATTGCCATTTGGCCAATGGGAATCCGCCCGCGCTGCACATCTGAATCAGTTGGTTTGCAATTTCGATGAGGTCCTCTTGAGTTTCAGCACCACCAAATATATCGTCGACGTATCTGGCATGCTTGATTGATTGTACGGCCAATGGATATTTGTTACCTTCATCCTCAGCAAGTTGTAGTAGTGTTCTGATGGCGAGAAATGGTGCTGCTCTGGTTCCGTAAGTGACGGTGGTGAGATTGTACGGTACCTCATTGAATTCTTCGTCAATCCACAGTATTCGCTGAAGTTTCCAGTCCTCTTCGTGTACCTTTATTTGACGGTACATCTTCGTGATGTCTGTGGCAAAGATGTACTTATGATGTCGAATCCACAGCAAGACGTCGGGAATATTCAATAGCAAGTTTGCACCAGTATGCATTAAGTCGTTTACAGATATTCCTGTGGATGTTGGACTGGAGCCATTGAAAACGACCCGCAGATTCGTTGATGTGCTGTCGAGCTTGAGAATTCCATGGTGAGGTAGATAATAAAGAGAATGATTATTGGGTGAGATTGTATCGGCCTTGATCATGTGATTTAGAGCTGCATATTCGCGCATGAAATTTGCGTATAACTCGCCATACTCTTTATTCCTTTTTAATTTGGTGAGATTGCGTTGTAACACGAAGTGAGCGGTGTTGTACGAGTTGCCCAGTGCACTCGGAGATGATTTAAGCGGAATTCTCACAATGTATCGCCCAGTTGAATCTCGAGAATGCGTTGCGAGAAAGTGATCTTCACACTCTTGTTCGTCGGATGTGAGACGGGATGGTTCATCGGATGGTAGCTCCTCTTGGATCCAAAATTTCGTGAGCAAGTCTCGAATTGACGCGTTGCTGTGATCGCTGATCGAAACATTGTATGATGACCGGGGTTGAGCGTCGAATGTATTCGTTGGACCGAGAATTAACCATCCAAATATTGAGAGCTGGGCGATTGGCATTGTTGGCGGACCCTTGATGAGGTTGGGTTTGATTATTTGCCCATAATAGTCTGCGCCAATGATGAGATCGATTGGTCGCGGTTGCAAATAGTAAGGGTCAGCCAGATTAAGCTTGCCGAGATGCGGCCAATTTGGTTGGAGTATGTGGAACGAGGGTAAAATCGCTGTCAACGTTCGCAATATATGCGCTTGAATTTCTATAGTTGTGTTATTGTGGATTGATTTTACCGTTAGAGTGACGATGCCACGCGTACGTGTCGCCTGGCTCCCTCCAATACCGTTGATTGAGATGCGAGATGGTGCTCGTTGAACACCGAGAGTGTTGATGAAATTTTCCGTGACAAAGGTCAGCTCGGAGCCTGCATCGATCAGCAGCCGCACGTTGTGGACTGCTGTTGACGACGAGACGAGGGCAATGGCTGTTGCCAATAGCGTGTGTTTGTTGAATGTGGCAGTTGTCACTGGTCGATGATGATCGTTGATCGCGTTGCATTGTGGGTGGACTCGTTGACTCCGTTGAGATTGTGGTGGTGTGACGACTGCACCGAAGCTTCAATGAGTGTGAGAAGAGGTGGCCGCCGGCTCAGCAGAATTTTCTTGTGTTGGCGTGGAGCTGCGATGCAACAGTGTATGATGTTGTTCATTGCATTCTTTGCATCGATGTGATGACCTGCAATTTTTCACTGAGTGTTTTCCACAGCAATTCCAGCACAGTGATGCGTTGCTTATCACTTGTCGGCGCGCACTTACAGTGAGCGCTCGGAATTTTGGGCACGACACAATAAAATGG